>KN050099.1:0-15753 GCA_000743315.1 Lignosus rhinocerotis TM02 | reverse complement strand
CCCCCCCCGTGGAACAGAGTTGACTGGTATGCTGAGGAAAGACTCCTCCGGGGGTGTGCACGAGGCTCTCAGAGTTGCAGGAGAGCACGTAATCCTTTGTTGTTGCGAATATACCAAGACTTATGGCCAACTGGTGAAGCAGTGCACAATTCCTTATTTGCTCAACACCTCCCTTGGGGCTTTCTATGTCCTGAAGGAGGCTGTCTTCCGGGACTTTGCACAGAAGTGTGCGCTTGTAGTGTTCTCTGTCGAACCCAAGCGAAACTTCATACTGAGGTTGTATGAAGACCACCTCTTTGTCAATTTCAACAAGTGATTCAGGCCTGACAATATTTCCAATCTGATGAAGAAGTACACCAAGAAGTTTGTAGGCGAGGACCTTGGCATCCAAGCCTGGCGCCAGTGCTCCACCCCTTTCAGAAGGGCACATGCTGGATTGCCAGAGAGCAGCTTGGCCCTAAATGTCTGGGCTGGCCAAACCGTCAATGCAGCTCAAGCAGGGCACTCGTTGGGTGTAGATCATCGTCACTACGGTGTGACAAACCTTGCAACACATGGGTTGCCTGAAGAACTACTCACCCCGTTCCTGGAGGCCTCTGTTCGTTGGCACCATGTTCTGAATTCAGTTCCCGGTACATATAAATTTCTGTCACACATATTGAAGACTTACCGACATTCCCCCTACTACCAGGTGGAACGATGCTACTCATCGAAGCAGCGTTAAGAGCCCATTACACACCTGCCTCTGCTAACGAGGTTGGTGGGAGCTCACTGGCAGCCGTTGTGGAACACATGGAGGAGATGGACGACAAGCTCACAAGGATTGACACTAAATCAAGTGAGATATTACAGGTGCTAACTCAAAGAAGCTCTTCCACATCCAGGCCCAAAAGAAACCTGCCTTCAGTGTCTGATCCTTGTCTAGAGCCTCCCCATAAGAGGCAGTGCTTATAGACGAAATACTGTTGATGTTCTTCCCATCTATGGATGTGTATGGCAAGAGACAATACATTCCAAATTGATCAGAGGTTATGCGCTGTGACTGTGTTCTCATGTGTGTTCAGCTCAAAGAGGATGTTGGCAGGTGAAATGAGACCAACGCACAATGTAGCTTTGACTCGGAGGCGTGCGATGCAAGGCTAATCCCATCAGCAATCACATGGAGATCATTCTGTCTGGTGAGAACCCGAATTAATATGCAATCTCGATGTCACAGCCCTTTACATCAATGGGGTACTAATGATTGTGCGGCTTTACTAGCTCTTCCTCTCTCCCCCCTAACACTATACACACACTCTCTCTTGTCTACTTGTTTAGAAGAGGGAAGTACACATGAGTCCCTACTCACTGAAATACTGTCCTATGACGCGCCCAAAATTGCAAAATTACGCACATCTCGGCTGTGAGTGGAAGGTTGACATCCGCCTGGTGGTTCTGCCATTCTGAGAATGACCGGAAGTCAGTAGGACGAGCTTGACTCAGGGTGCAGAGAGATCTACCTTTGGGCTCGTTCTTCTTGTCGATGCCGAATCCCAGATGCCAGGTGATACCCTGAACGCTGTTTGTCAAGCTGCAACACAATGTCACCACCTCTCGATATCATGGAGTACTGGAACCCTTACAAGTCAGGTGCCGCCAAGGAATGGACTTGATCTCTATATCAATGGTAGCGAAATCTGTAGACTTGAAGACCCATGTCAAATATTCAGCCTTCTAGCAGCCTTGGTCGTCCCAGCACACCAGTCTCGCCAGTAGACCATGAGTCTCCAGACAATGCTGATATGAAAGACGTCAACTGCATCAAGTCCGAATCTTCGTGGCCAAGAAGAAGTGCACGCCATGCCTTGCAGGAGCAAGGAACCCGTGCGTCCTGTCGCCAACCTCATGTAGCAAAGTCCATAGACTGACCACCGACAGTCCCGCAGTACTGTTGCGGAAGGAGCTTGTGACCACCATAGACGACCGTCCTGGCGCCCTCCAACTTCTTCATTGTGATCTGCAAAGTATCATGCCATGTTGTCAGTGATGCACCTCCAACGTAGATCTTGGGGGACACCAACTAGCACAGCGTCTGTTCCCAACAATGACGACCCTCTTGGGGTCAAAGATTGCCTCCACAGGGGGCTCAATGTCAAACGGCTGGCACTTCTAAACACATTCTGGCGGCCGTTGATGACCTTTGCGATGACCGGGAACACCGTGTTGTTCGCGAACACCCAGTTGCAGGAGCTGTAGAGCAGGAAATTGTTGGGGTCTGCGCTTTCAATGATCATCTTGATTATCTCTTGTGCGAGGGGACCGGCACGCGCCATGATGTTGAGCCTCTGGTAATTATTAGCGATAGCGGCGTTTTGGTTGATGGCAATGAGCGGGTCCAAGCCGTTGATGGCGAGCAACTTTGCGCCCAAATGCTGTCACACGACTGCATCATCAGCAAATATACATGTTCTGGGGAGGTGCATGCCATCCTCCGCCAGGACCTCCGGCCAGAGCATGAGATATGTCGCATTCTTGACAGTAATCAGAATACAGAGAGATTCATGATCAGTCCGCAGGAGGCATTGAGAGATTAGATGACCCTGTCGCTCTCTGGATCGAGTGCTGCTGCAAGACCGTTTGGCACGAGTGCCTGTCGGCCCACCTGGAGGCGCCCTCGGCCACATCCCCATCATCACAGCCTTGTTCACTCGTGGTATGCCTAAATATATGCGCATCAGTATCAAGCGAGGAGTGACCAGACCCTATTACACAGAGCCCAATCAATGATTACGAGCACCTCGAAAATGTCGGTCTGAACGCAACAATGTTGTTTGTCGGCCGTGAGCATGCAGGACTGTCGCTGTTGACAAAGTTGATGAGGGAAAGAGACAGGGAAGTCGAAGATGCGCACTAACGTGTCTCATGTAAATGGTGGTCGCGAAGGGTGACGTTTAACAATTGTCAAACCTGCTATTGCAGAAATGCCAAAGCGCAGGAACTTAGAAGAGGGTTTGTATCCATGACTTGTTAGGCAAACTAGCATGCAAGTCATACCTTGAGCACACCTGAGAAGGCGGACGACGACTTTCTCTTCCACAATATCTCTGTTGTGCACATTCCACCAGTCATCGCACATCAAGAGGATACCAATTGTACAAGCTGGTCGAACATTTTCCGGACAGTCTTGAGGCGGCTGAGTAACTGTAGAGAAGTAACAGTCAAGGTTCATGAGTAATGTGTGGGCAGGTGCATTTGGCGAGGAGAGGGAGTAATTGTTGATCATAGCAACGTATCCTGCCATTTCACAAGGAGACTAGACTCCTGAACCATCTCCCTGTATCACGTCCATGAGAGATAGTCAGATGACTCCCCTGCTCATACAAGGCGATCTCGCCATCAAGATGTTTTTTTGCGAGCTCCTGGAAGTCCTCCAGTTTCTGTGTGTGGTATGTGTCCATCTCCGCCATCGTTGTGTTTGTCTCACAACGCGCAGTCCTCTCTTCGTCTTCCTGTATGGTACCATGAGAAACCTACACAAGAGTTTTGTCATGTTTGGACGGGGTAAGTTCCAGAATGGCATCCTCATAGAGCCGACTGAGGACTTCGCCTTTGACCCGAGCGACACCAAGAAGGTGGAGGACTTCAGGAACAAGATCTCGTATGTCTGTTCACTCAGTACTGAACAATTCTCTGACTCTCAATCGCCCAGGCCGACTATTGAGTGCGTCAATGCATATACTCCGCAACACTCGCGAATCTTCAACAAGGTCCGCACAGATCCTGCAACTTCTCACAATTCCTACAGATGATACTGGTAGCGTCCCTATCCCAGCCATTCCAGTACACCATCAAGGCAGCGCCACGGAGGTAACTCGTCTTGAAGACTACCATGATGAGATTGAGGCTCTATACAAAGATGTCGAAGATAGCCCCCAGAGTGGGTTCACCCCACCTGACATCTGGGACAAACAGAACACTCTTGCATTTGTCCGCACCATTGACGAGGCCACATTGCACTGTCCCATTGCAGACGATGCTGACATGTTCAGAAACGGCGGTGACAGGTGAGCTCTTCGTTCGAGTTATGACATATATAAACACACACAGACTGAATTCGTGCTAAGGCCACAAGCGACCTGGTTTCACAAGGATGCTGCAAAACATATCCCGATGAACCTCGTCTTTGCGGCGCCATCAATCTCGGCTCTTGCCCGCGTTCTAGGCGCAGTTGTGAACGGTTCGGCGAACGGCCACGCCCCCATGCATTGCATACCTCGAAAGACCTCTGGAGATACATTGATAAGTACTGCGAGAACCTCCCTGCGCGGCCAGCAAATGTGGTCGAGCGCCAAGCTGGCAAGGACATGGTCCTCATCGCGGGGACAACGGGTGGGTTTGGATGTGACACGCCCGCGCACCTGCTGATGGACGAGAGTGTGGAGAGGGTGTACGTGTTTAATCGCAAGGGCGCTCAGAAGATGGTGCGCAAGTGTGAACATGTCCGCGCGAGGGGCTTCGACGAGGGGCTTCTGGATTTGCCGAATTTCAGGATGGTCGAGTCTACCTTGCACAAGCCAAACTTCAGACTCCAATTTGACGTCCTCAGGAGGTGAGTGGGGCAATTCATCTGCTGAGGACAGCTAGGACTGATCTGGGCATGGGGACAGGTTCTGGGCTTTGTGACACATGTTATGCACAATGGTCAGACCATTCCATCGCAGAAGCTTACTATACAAGACTGGTGTTGCATCTTGATAGCCTGGAAGGTTAACTTTCACTTCTCCGTCACCCCCTTTGAGGTTGACATCCAGGCTGTGCAGAACCTGGTCGAGCTCGCATTCAGTTCCCCTTATTCCAAGCTGCCTTCGAACCTGTTAGTCAGTTCTGTGGGAAGATTTGGCGGTACGTCTTAACTTCGTCCTGTTTCCATCTCATCCCTGACTGAGTTGTGCTATCTTCACAGGTTGTTAGCTTCCTCCACCGTGCAGGAGGTGTCAATCGACCTTCGGCAGCGGCTATTCCGAGTTCAAGTGGGTCACAGAGCACATTCTCCGGAGAGTGACAGAGCGCACAGGTGTGCAGACTACTGTCATACGCCTGGGCCAAGTCGCTGGGGACAGACTGGACTACTGGAAGGAGAAGGAGTGGTTCCCAGCGCTCGTCAAGTCTGCAGTCTTCCAGCGATGCTTGCCTGACCTTGAAGGAGTCAGTCTTCTCAACATCGTCCCTGCCGTGCAATTTGAGTTAATCCCATGATAATCACAGATCGTGACTTGGTTTCCTGCATACCAGGGCACCAAGGTTTTTGCTTAGATGCACCGTCCGCTCGAACCACTCGTGCACCTCATCCACCCACGGCCGACCGCCTGGCACACCATCATGGCACTCATTGCAGAGACGTTCAAGGTCCTCTTGGTGTTCTATCAGCAGTGGCTGCACAGGCTCAAGATGAGTGTTGATGTGGGCTCTGCGGTGGAAATGAGGCCATGAAGCTTGCGCCTCCTGCTGTTCTTCAAGGCACAAGGCCAGAACATCACCCCCAAAAGCCTAGAGCCTATGGGACTCGTCTACCTCTTGACGGAGAAGGTGCACCATGTCTCGGAGTCGTCGAGCCGCATGCCCCAACTGGACGTGGAGCGGGCAATGATGTGGGTGTCTGCTTGGAAGAAGTCAGGATTTCTGTGAAGGAGTATGACCGATAGACGAGAGATTGTATTGTAGTATCAAGATGGATCGAGCACCCCCGTGAGAATGATTCTTGTACTCATATTTCGGTGGAGAACGGTACTGTTGGTGTATCTAAGTACTAGCACGATAAACAGCAACTCCATGCCTCACAAATAGTTAGATTAGCTTCGGGGATGATGACAGCTCAAAGCTTTGCCTGGTTCTCAAGAGAATCATACAATGTCATCATTCTCGAGCCTCAGACATGCCATCTTCAGTGCCGCAATACAGCTTCTCTGCCCCTTCCAGTTTGTTGCCACTACATGGTTCGAACAGGTTACTATACCCACTCATGATGGCTTTCTATTCACTCAATGACTTCCCAGCCTTGTTCAAGATGCTATCACGGATTGCCAGCCATCCAACTGGTTTGATGCTGTACATGCACTTTGAGACGCATGGATTTCTCTGATACGTAATGGAAGTCGTTTCTCAACAAGAAGAGTCGACCATGGGGGTCGGCTTACTGTGAACGTGAATCATCCTGAACTCCCTGGTCGAACGGTGATGGAACGGAATCGATTGGAGGGGGGGCTCCATCTACCAGCGGACCTCCGAGGCTGTCCACCCACGCCGAGATAGTTTCAGCAGATTGTATAGCGGGTGAGAACTGGGCCGTGAGAGCATTTAACTCGCTGCGCTGCTCCCTCAACAGCTTGTCAATCTCAAGTCAGAAATTGGCTAGCACAGGCTTGATGTCACTGTGGATGGCCCAAAGCATCTGCAGCTCAATTGTGGCCATGAGGGCTGCATCAGATGGGAGCTCTGGAGGTGGAGAATAGGGTGGCTGGGAGATGAGTCTGGTCACAGCGGCGTTGAGTGCACTGATATCTTCTGTCTTTGCTTCCAGCCTCTTGGCCATCTGCTCCTGCTGCACCTTCATCTACAATTGCATTGATAACATCATGATGAACTACATCTGGATGATCAATACTCGGGCTGACCAGATGACTTACCCCGGCAATTCGAGCGACAAGCTGTTCATTCTCCATCCGGAGTTCGGCACTTCGTTTGTCAAGTACCTCTGTGTCCAATTGAAGTTGTGCAAACCCAGTGGTGAGCTCCGCCGCAGGAGCGCGTGCCTCAAACATCCCCCTTTCCAACCTTTTGACCCATTTGGTCAGTTTCACGTTGGTCGACAACTTGGGGACGTCGTATGTATGAAAGCCGAGGGAGTCCATCGTGGCCTCCACCTCGTAGGCGAGCCTAATTTCATTGTTGTGCATGTCATTCTCAAGCTCCTCCACCCGGCTCTTTAAGGACATGCAAATGTCCTCCAGCCTATCGAAATCTGCCACCATTGAGTTGGACCGCTTCCAGCTCCCTGCGGCGCCCTCGTCGACAGAGAGGCGACGCTGTTTCTTGGGTCACATGCTTGAGTCTGTGATCTCGCCCACTTTGTACTGAGAGGGAGCTAGGGGGGTTATGGGCGTTTGCAGGGGTATTGAGGCCGCTTGGAGGTGCTCCACAGTGTTGAAGAGTGACATGATGTCGTTGTTAAGGGTAGACATTGATACCATCATATCGTCATACACTGAGTTGTGTTCCCAGGGGTGGTGTGTTTTAAAGGGGTAGTCGTCGGTAGGAACGAGTTTCGCGAGTGAGCTATCAATCTGCATTTGTTTCTCCCGGACTCGTTGCCTCATAGTGGCAATCAGTTCGACCATTGCTACCTTCTCCCCCTCTGGGGTGATGTTCCATTGAGTGGACTCAGATAATTGATTGTAGCACTGCACCTCCTCTTGCAGTCGCACGAGGTCCCTGCATGCGACCACAGATTTGAATAGAGCCCTAGGGCGAAACGCTCTGTTACAGAACAGATGCAGGTGGCTGGCTACTCACTCAAGATGGTCCATCCACACCTGATGCTTCTCCTCCTCCGTGAACTCCGTCTTGGGCGGCTGCGAGGGGTAGAAGTCGCGACAGGTGCAAGACCGCGATCAGCTCCTGTGGTCTGTGGATTGTTCAACCCTCCCATCTTGTTGGTCATCGTCTTGCCACCTGCAGTATTCGTAGTCCTCGTCCTGCCTTGTTCCCTCATCCCTCTGATGCTCATCGTCCCTCCTACTTTGCTCATCATCCCTCAAGTCAGTTGCTTTCTCCTCCTATCCACGTCTACACAAGAGGTTGGCCTCAGACATGCTTGCAGCGACAGAGAGAGGACTAGAGGCAGTACCGTGGTGGTTGTGGCGCAGGGAGGATGAGAGGGATTGGCAGGTGAGGCGTTGTGGGGAGCACGGCTATATCCTAATATCGTCACCTCAGAGTAGTCTTTATCCACGCGGGCCATTTACCCCATCCTCAGGCCCAGTGAGAACACACCTGAAATTGCACAATTTTGTGCATTTCCAGTCAAATTTGTGGGTATTGTGTGCCTGAAAACGCCACGCCAGTCTATCTATGTCTCAGCCGTTAAACGGCAAAAATCGCTAATACAAGGCAAAACCACCATCGATACTCATTCGAATCTCCGGCCGGTGTCACAGCCATTTGGCTGGCTGTTCAAACCTGTCCGTCCAAATAGCGGTGTCACACGTCACAAGCCCGTTCGAATAGATTGAAATGGTACAGTAATGGATGTCGTAGCTGACACACCTTGCTCGTCCCTCCCTGCCCGCGCCCAGTGTCACCCACCCTCAAGCCCTCCTACCCGTTCCACCCCACCATGACCATTCCCTTATCATACATTAGGAGGTAGTCCAAGTCTTCCCACCTATTCAGAAATTCTGTCAGCTTGTGGGTGCCCTGCATCTAAGTCCTCACTTACTTGTGCCTATCTGCCCCTTTTCCCTGCCGGCCGCCCGTGCCTGGCTCAAGTACAGTGTCAATCAACCTGCAATCATCTTTATTATCAATGAACACACCTGGATGATGCAAGCAGCATGGGTATGGAAAACTGAGTGGAGGGCTTGAGGAGGGGAGGGGCAAGGAGAAGGGAGTGGGGCAAATGGTGAAAGGAGAAGACAAGGAGCAGGGTGGACGTCAATGCAAGAGACGAAGGTATAAGTACATGCGACGTCATGTAACTTGAGAGAGACTCCACCAACTTCCACAAACTAGACAGGCGCCGGGTCACGTAACGGGCTGGAAGCCTGCAACGCGCAACAGGAGGGCTAATGCGCAACAGGAGGGCTAACACGACAGACTCGGGGGCACAAAAGCAACACGCTCGGCAGCCGTCAAAGGACACTCGAATGACATGGAACATCATTGGAGCGATGCGAGATGGTGTCCGAGGTCTTCTATTTTGATGTCAATACGATATAATACATTTTATTTCGCCCGGCGACGCATACAAATGGTATATCACACCTAATTTCCCACAATTTTGGGCATGTTCTCACTGGGCCTCAGGTCTTGGAGCTTGCCACACCACGTGCAGCCGTCTACACGTCAATAGATACATATAACGCGTTGAAATCTCATGACGGGTCCTCACCGTACTCAGTCCACGCCGCTATGCCGCCTGCCTCTGGAGGGCTGCTCTTCTCATCTCCGGCTGGTTTCGACTTTGTACGAAACATCCTGAAGGACTCTGTACCATACCCGCCACATGACTACCAATTAGAAGGTGTCTGCAAAGTTCTGGATAGGTCCGATCTCGTAGCCGTCTTGCCTACTGGCGCCGGCAAGACAAGCTACTACGTATTCTACATCCTCATCCTATTGGCTATCTCCCGGAGCCCCGAACTAACCCAGTATGTGCCTGGCATCCCAAAGGACCCATGCCTCATTATGGTGTATCCAACAATTGGGTTGGAAGAGGAGCAGGTAAGTGAACGTGTTCCCCATCGTGAGTCTGATTAATCTCCTGTTTTGCTATAGGCGAAGATGTTTCAGCAGGCAGGCATCACCTCACTCATCATCAACATGGATACGCTAGCACGCGCGCATGAACATGGGAGAAGCTTGTGGGTTGAGGCTAGAGAAGAGGTCGCCGTAATTCTTCTGTCCCCTGAGCAGCTGTCATCTCCCGTATTTGAATCATTACTACAACATCCCCCCTTTCGCTCACGACTGTGTGCGCTTGGCATTGACGAGGTCCATTTGCTGTACTCATGGGGTCAGAGCTTTTGGAAAGCATTCCGGCAGCTTGGGCTTGTCCGTGCTCACATGCCGACTCAGACGCGCATGATTTGTACCACTGCAGCCCTTTTGGCCGGCCACCCGGAGGAGACCATCTTCTCTTTCCTTGGTCTGAGCCCTGGCAACTTTCATTTCATCCGATGGTTGAATCTTAGGCGCAATGTCTGAACACTATTCTGTACGCTCACACATGGCTTAGGCGGTTGGTCATTCCCTGACTTGAAGTGGGTGCTGATGAGCACACGCAAGACTATCATCCACTGTCGCACAATCGTCATGGGCTTTCGACTTGCTACCTACCTTCTTGAACCCACCGAGATGATGGATCTCAGCATGGCACGCCTTCTCTGCGCTGATTGTGCATCTGCAGAACAAGACGCTCTCTATGACAACCCCCCTTCTGACTCTCCCTGCTCCTGCACTAGCTGTGCATCCCTTCATGCTCTCATGCCAGCTGATCCATCCTGTTCCACATGTAACTGTACTGGACCTCGATGCCAGCCAGAGGATGTTGCGCCTGTCAGTTTCCCTCGGTGGAAAGACGCAAATCCGATTCCATGGCAGAAGCGTGTGACAAAGGCCATGCGAGCAGAAGGCTTTGAAAGGCTGCGGCAGCTCCTTTCATCCATCTACTGGTCCATCGACACTCCCATCTCCCGCAACATGCCACCCAAGCTCTTCCTGCCTGACTCTCTTATCAAGTCTCTGTTCGATCGCTTTGCCCTGCTTGAAACCAAGGACAACCTGCACGAGGCAATTGCCGGTCATCACCATCTCCTCCCACATGTCGACACCCTGTGGTTGAAGGTCGAGGAGCTGCAGGCACTGTTTGCAGAGATGCAACATGCAAAGGAGGCCAAGGGTCGGGCAAAGGAACGGCAACGCAAAATGGGTCACAAGCCTGCTGAGTCTGTACCATCTCAAGCGGCCTCAGGTACGCCTTGGCAAGTACTCAGATTTATGCTGTGGAAATTACAGTGGTGCTGACATGCCACTGCCTCACAGTGCCGCACTGGTGGATGGTTTGTTGCCTGCCCCACCTGTCCCATCAAATACAACGTTCACATTCAAGGTCACGCTCACACAGGGTGTCAGAGACTCATTAACTGAGCCTTCTGAAGATGAGGTGTACGTATCCCATTGATTTGCTTCCAACTGCACTACACTCATGGTGTGCATGTGCGCGTAGTGGCGGTCCAGCCATTTTGCAGTCGTGGAGTATGAACAATCCAGACGATGTCACCACAATCCAGAGTTATGCACCCCTGCATCGAAAACGTGCATGCACTGCAACTGCCATTGACACACGGCCTCGATTTAGGATATGTAGTGCGGTCAGGTCATGTTTGTTGCTGTTCAGTAAAACATTACTAACTGATGTGTCTACAGGACAAAGAGAACAAAATGGTAGAGTAGTTCAAGTAGTACAGTGTCACTGTGACTCGTCATCGCTATCTTTGGTGCTACTATTTCCTTCTTCCACTGTACCTTCCTGTTCTTCACGTTCCTCCTCTTCACCAATCTTTACCCAATCTGATCCATGAATTGGTTCCTCATAATCAATGCCCACTTCGCCGTTGATCACTGTGACTTGGCCACGGGTCTTCATCGGTGTTGCAGACACATCTTCTTCTGGTTGGTCTTCCTCACCCTCATCATTGTTGTCCACTAGTCATCATCAGCATTGGTGGTTGATATGTATAGATACCTGCACAAATGTACCACAGACATCAGGTACAGTATGCGACAATGTTTGCTGTAGGGCAGTTGGATGCCGTGCGCGCACTGAAATACTCAAAAATTTTGACAGTTTGCCATTCTCCAAAGTGATAATTCCTTGCTGGAGGGTGCCTATAATTGGTTTAGCTCCATGATATGTCCGCTGTGAACAGAACAAGTGAAGCCGTGTGTCCTTGTACGTCTGCAATAGAATGCAAATTTCTGGGCGGCTATGAGGCTCAGGGTGCCTTCCACGGCGTCGAGCCAACCCAATGCCCACACCCCACTCATTCTTGACCTCCATGAAGTGAGGTGCATTTGGTGTGATCACCTTGCGCATGAACTGCCCATCCCACTCTCCAGTTTTTCGGCTCTTTGAGTCTTCTAAAACCTGGTTCACATGCTCCTGAAGCAAGTCACCTTCAATTGTCTGTCCCAGCTCTCCTGATGGGTTAACCAGCCAGTTGTCTAGAAAGAATTTGCGCAGGGAGGGACTGAACTCGACCTCAATGGAGCACATCATTTCTAGAAGGTATGTCATGTATTTGGTATGGCTAGACCCAGCGAAAATGAACATCATGAACTAGAGCAAGTCACCGGCAATGATGTAAGTGTCTATTCACCCATTGCATCGTGAGTTTCCATCGCACTTACCTTGAGAATATTCCACAGGCGGCCTACATCTCCGCCAGCTACAGCATGTGAAGCCTCACGCATCAACATTGCATCTCGCATGAACATGATTGAACACGCGAGACTGTTGTCGCCAATGAACAGCTCGAGTGTATGTTGACCATCCAAAGATGATGTATCACTCCCACTCTGATCACTTGAACCCAGGTCATTTGCATGTGCCTGTCCCTCTTTGTTAAATATACCCTCTCCACTATCTAAACCATCTTCTTTGGCCCCTACAGATGCTGTGCGCCCAATGACAATTGGTGCTGGCGCTAGAGGCAGATCCCATGACCCGGTTGTGAAACCCGCCTGACTGGCTCAAAACCCGCCCTCTCTTGCAGCTTGGCTCCCACGCTCAGTAGAGTACTTCCGGTGAAGCCTTCGTGCATGATCTCGGAGGTCCTCCAGAGTGGGTACGCTAGCTTCAGAACTGAGGCGTTCAAAGTAGTGAAAGAGGTCATCACATTGCAGCTCCAGCCTAGGGTACGTCAGACTCTACAGTACCTGTTCAAACCAGAAACTCACATACCTCCAACAGTCAAGCATCCTGGCATCAAGAATGATGAACAGCAGGTAAAGGTAAGGATAGAAATCCACCTTCTTCAGGGTCGGTGGTGCTTTCTGATTGATCCTGTTTGCGCTGTGCCCAATTGATGCAGGATCTTTTGCGAGCAATTCCTGAAAGTACGTCTCATAAATCAGGCTAAGAAAGGTCCACTGAGTGTGCCATGTTTCCAGGAATGGAAAGACGAGGTCAAGTCGGCAAAACTCCGAGTCCTGGAACTGAAGAAGGTTCTTGAGCTGGACAATCTTCTCGAAGGTCAGTCCATCCCCCCCATGAGTACGAGGCGCCGTGTGTAGTCATTTTCTTGCTGACCAATCTGCCGTAAGAGATCCCCAAGTGCGTCTTTCAGTTCTGTTGTAACTGCCTCATTTTTCCCAACCATTGCCAGTGAATGTACTCGAGTCTTGTGTAGTGGAATCTGATGTATAGCTCCCTCTGTGCGATACAGCCGTGCAACTGCAGCCTTGTAGTTGGTGAGTGACGGAACGTAGTTTGTGAGTACCTGCAGCCACTGGAGCTCAGACATGAGGTCAACATGTTTGAAGTCAACCATATCTATGAGCCTAGCAATGTTCACTTCTGCGTGCTCGTTCTTCCGGATGCGGTCCAGACGGTCATCAAGATCTAAAGCGTTTGGGTCGACCTTGATCGCCTCAGCATATGTTGCAGCTACCCCAACCTTCATCCTACTCTCGCACCCGATGCGTGCCTCATGAACCTTCTCAAATTCCTGGACATTGTCCATCCACATGATCCCAGCCTGAAGTATGCTCCTTCCAATCTGCACTATTTCTTCGGCATCTTGCTTAGCCAGACGTGCCAGTGTTCTATAGGTTGTGCTGTAACTCTGTGCATTACCGACTCGACTTTCATAGTCAAAGACCCCTCGAGGAACTCCGGATGCAAAGTACAGGATTGAACGTGCAGCCGGCAGAAGCCGTGCGAACATCATGTGAGAGAAGTTCAATGAGCTGATGATTTTGGTAGCAACCTAACCCATCAACATTATCTCCCGCTATTACATCTGTCCTATGGCTGATACAACACTCACAAGTGTAGGTGGACGTGACTTGCGGATGATGACCTGGCCATTGGCACTGTGGCGTTCTCGAGGTGTTGCTAGCATTGTGATGATGTGCAATGTGAGCGGCTGGTACGTCCTCAGAATCTGCTGAGCATTTGCCACAGTCTGACTGCCGATGTCTGACCATGCGAGTTCACGATGCCCATGGAAGCCCAGCACACTACCATGAAGGCCATTTGTTCCCTTGACCGCCACCTTCTGTTCACGTACCAGGCACCTGGCACACAGCTGTACAGCCATGGCTGTCAGTGCCGTTGAAGCATGTCGTATGGTTTGCCACTCCGTGTCAGGGGAATATTTCAAGAGAAACTCTGCATCGGTATGTTTGGGTTTCCCAGCTTCATCACTAAGCCAGAAGTTCACGATCGAGATCGCAGTGTGCTTCATTCGGCCACTGAGAAAGGTCCCAACAATAATTCCATGCCGTCGATCTCGCTGCACTTTCCGACCCTTCTCATCGGTCACCCGGAACATGTGGTAGAGGAGGTCTGCAATAGTCCAATGGTTTTGCTGAAGAATGTCAAACACTCGGGTGAGCTTTTCTTCACTTCACATCCGCTGTGGAGCCTGACGTTGTCCCCTCTGCGTACTCCACACTCGCTGTCCATCATTCTCCCATACCGAACCATCGTGCCACTGTTGTAGTCCTTCCTGAGACGATCCGCCTGGAGCATCCACTGACAATGGGATAGGGGCTAATTCCAGCCCGCCGTTAACAAGCTTTGTTGACTGGTGTCCATAGAAACCTCACCACTGCGGCTTGCTGTCATGCTTCCCTTGCTAGCCTCCCACATAGGTGGAGCGGGACTCATGAATACGCTCTCATCAATAAGAGTCTGACGGTGCTGAATAGGAGTGGCAGCAAAGGGAGATGGACTGAGCAGGTGTAGATCTTCTCACTTTGCATCATGGTGTAGACCATCCGGAGTTGACATTGAGCTCTGGTACATATAGTTGTTATTTGGTAGCTCAGACATGAGATCAAGTGCGAGTTGATAAGATGCAGTACATTTTCTCTACATACGCTGAAGGCGAAGGAGTCCACCCCATCGTTGTATATAATCATGCTGACAATAGTATGATGCAGTACATCTGACACATCAATCATACTATTGGCTAGTCGGCGTTGAAGCGCCGGTGGTCTAAGACTATGCCCCAAGGATGGGGTAAATGACGCGTATGCGAGCAGACCATTATAAGGGACAAAGATCGACTATCATCTTGTCCCATAAATGCATAAATGGTCAGCAATGGAGACTATCGGAAAAGTAGGGCTACGGAGAGTCGACAAGGCGTTGATGCGGTCCGTCAACGCAATAGAGCCGTTACCAAGGCCTGCGACAACCGACGAGAACTTGAGAAGGTTGCGTGCCATTGCTGCCTGAGACTCCTG
This sequence comes from Lignosus rhinocerotis TM02, assembly GCA_000743315.1. Taxonomy (NCBI): domain Eukaryota; kingdom Fungi; phylum Basidiomycota; class Agaricomycetes; order Polyporales; family Polyporaceae; genus Lignosus; species Lignosus rhinocerus. Next base: position 522 of record KN050099.1, on the reverse strand, counting down.
GAGGTTGTGGAGAATCCGAAGGTGAGTGATAGCAGGATCTATATTGAGATCGTCGGGGTGTGTGAACGGGTCAGGGACAGGGGCTGAGGAATCGTTAAAGGGGTTGTTCGACATGATGAACTTATGGCAAGAGAAGACCAAAGTTGCCGAGTTAGAAGGGGTGGTGAGCGAGCAAACTGTGACGGGCGAGCTCTGAGAAGCACAAGATGATGGTCAAGAACTGAGTTGCTCGCTACAGTACCGTACGCTGAGCGAGCAATACATATAGTGACTACGAGACTAAGCATGAGCGATCGAATGGAGAACGTCATAGGCGAGGCACGGGCGAGGGTGAGTGTGCTGAATAGTAAGTAGGGCGCCTTGCCCGTGACATGTACCAGCAATACTTACTAGTTGTGAATTATCACTACTAATATTTGATAGAGCATATTCGAGGTGGTATGTATCAGAGATTACTCCTGAGTTCGACTATATTCTGTGCAAGTGGTACCGCTGGCACTGGGGCAAGATTGCGGGCACGAC
>KN050098.1:41409-71348 GCA_000743315.1 Lignosus rhinocerotis TM02 | reverse complement strand
CTCGACCCTAGGTCACAACAAACACTCCATGTTCACCCACGTGGGTCTCAGGTATGGGTAGATCACACAGCAGGTGTGGGTAGCAATGGGGTACCTAGGGGCTTACCTGTGCAATTGCCTATTTGTAGAAGGTGTACAACTTGAAGATTATATGGACCTACTACCATCTGCAATAGTTTGAAAAATCCATGATGTGCTTAGTATGTTGGCATAAGATAATAAGTACATTGAAACAAAGCATTCAGATTTGATGAGTAGAAGCAGGATTCTTATAAATTGCCCCATCATGTCCTCTGATTGGTCACATGAAACAGAAGATCAATCTTGTCATAGAACACCTTTATTCCATCACTACCAGTATATCACCTCGTTGTACAGTTGCACCTTCTTTGGCATTCCTGCCAAAACCCTTCACTTTACGACCAACATTCTCTTCCCCTGCATCGACGGTCACCTCTGTTTTCATAGCCTCTAGAACAAGAAGAACATCCGCCGGTGACTTGATTGTATCACCCACAGCACAGTTTATCTTCGAAATGTGAGCTGTCAGCGGAGAAGTCACACAAAGACTTTCCTTGTCCGCTGACATTCCACAGAAATCAGCCATCACGCAAATAATACCCGGATGGTCGAGAGCCGCTTACAGCCAGGACTGGTCTGACGTGCTTCTAGTTTTCCATGACGCTGCCGATCCCATTCAGAGAATAATTCACGCTCGCTGTGGCATCCAACATGAGCGCTAATCCTGAGATGCATGCAAATGGCATTCACCGAATTTCTTCGGAAGCGACCCCCTGAGCCTGCCCCATCTTGAATTGGGCGACCTCGGAAGCGATGGCAGTAACAAAGGTGGTGTAATCGGCCATCGAAAAGGTACAGTCCTCAATCTTTGAGTGGATCAATCAGACTTAACCTACGCTAACTCGTGAAGGATCATGGGATAGTGCAGGTCCGCACCTTGAAGACGTATTGCCCAGACTCAAACCTCTTTTCGATCTACCAGTAGCATGAGCACAGACCACGGACAAATCAAGGAGATCCCTACTTCTATGTAATCATGCTCGCTGACTGTCTCGTAAGCGACCTGGAGGTGATGTGTTAGTCATTGAAAGGATGCAAACCTCATAGGCCCTCCACCTGATCAAATGGTCGCAATAACCACGGGTGATCCAAAGAAAAGTTACACCCCTTTCCCCAGGATTGCCATGGAGGAATAGTGCGTCCGTAAAGCTGGTACCCGCCGGGCGACTCTATGGGATAGATTGCAGCAACTACACCAGCGATACCAATGGCTCCCTGAAATCGCGATATTCTGTGAGTGTTGACATGAGCGACCGAGAAAGATGTTTACACGAGGAGTGTACGTTCGCGAAGGGTTCATTTTCTGGCCGACAAGCCGGCAACGCGGGTCGATCTGCACCAACAGGAGAATTGTGAGCTCCACCTCCTGCGACTTCTTCAAAGCACAGACGATGTGCATACCGGGACTAAAAAGGGGCACGCAAGATAAAACCCAACACCAAACACCATCTGTCATTCCCATTTCATCAGAACGACTCCAATGCTCTCTGTCGCACATGTACTCACAAATTTCGTCCTCACTAGCAGCCTCAAAGCCTCCTCTCCGCACCGCAAACCATTATTGCGCGCCAGGTACTCGATGTTGCTCGGGAGATATGCTGCGGTTGCTCTGATACTCCGCATATACCTCTCCAGCGCTTCACAGCTCCATCGATCGTTGAGGACAATCGGGAAAGTGATTCGACGGCCAGGAAAGGTGAGCGAGTCGACTGTGGACGGGATACGCGCTTCAGCGTCGATCAGCGCAGTGAGCAAGTCACCTCGCGTGACTCCGAGGGGATCAAAATGGACCTATGGATTTGTCATTACGGCCTTCTACGTCACACAGCAAAGTCTACTTACCATAGTCGAGCGTATGCAAGGCGCAAGGAACCAGACCCCAGTAATATCAAGATCCTTGACGTATGTCTCAAAGGTGTGTATCCGGGCGCGGATAACGAAGTCTAACTGCATGTCGCCGAACTCGACCAAAACCGCTGAGTCACCCGCTTGGCAGAACACGACGCCAGGTCGCTTTATCAGCGGGTTTGGAGGCACAACATGCAGTCGAGGGTCGACATATGTGTCTTCCAGAGCTTCAGAGATGCGTATTGTGGGAAGGATGGTTGCAATTTGCGCGAAACCTGCCAAGGACTGTTCTTGCGCCCTGTATAGTGTGATGGCCCGGTCGTACGAGACGCACACGAACCGGATGGTATTCCCAGCCCTCAGCTGTCCCAGTTTCCACCTCAGAAGTGATGAGTCAGCCACAACTTCAATCACCGCATGAGAGCGATCGGTACTTACAGCTCTGCACTTGCTGTGGTGCACACGCAGACATAGCCACCCATATCCGGACCTTCGTGCGTCAAGATCACAGGGGTGTCTCCATTCACGTTAATCGTCCCAAAAGCGTACCCGTTGTCGAGGATGTTACTTGGGTGCGAGCCGCCCTCCCCGCCGTTCTCGCGGGCCCAGTTGATGCGTGGGCCCTCGAGTCGAATACCCATCCGGTTGCTCGATATACTGACTGTCCATTTTGAGCGGAAGAAGTCAACTATGCCTTGGGGCGTGATGAACGTCGGATCGCATTGGGGTCCTGGGAGAACATGGATCACCCAGTCGGAGGCATAGGTTGGAATGTGAGAATATGAAAGGCTGACAAACGGTGACTCAGCAGTAGGCTCGCAGTCCCCAAGAGCGATGTGATCTCCAGTGGCCAGCGGACGGCCCTGATATCCTCCAAGTCCCATCGAGGTCGACTTCGAGCCAAGATAGTTCGGAACCTCGGGAAATCCTCCTCGAACCGCGAGGTACATGCGCATGCCAGTGTCCTTGATGGTCCCAACGGTGAGTACGCTCCCAGCGGAAACCACGAAACGTTCCCACATGCGCGCCTCTGTTTCATCCACGGTCACCTGAGCTTCAGCCCCAGTAACCGCGACGACCGTGGTAGCGTGAAAGTGAAGACGGCATCCGGTAAGTGTCAACTCCAATCCTTCAGTTCCTGGGTCGTTTCCTACAAGAAGATTGGCGACGCGGAACGCAAAGGAGTCCATAGGACCGCTGCGAGGTATACCGCGCCCAATCCGACGGCCGGGGTAATCTTGTACCGTCGTCTCGATCCCACTGCCTAAGACTGTAAGAGCTCTGAGTTGTGATGTGAGCGCCTGACGAGCCACTATACCAGCATGCTCACGAACCTTGGTATGTAAGAGAATGTCTCGAGGAATGTCGTCCTCGCATCCCCAGCCTGGAACGCAGCAGATTTACAGATCGCTCGCAAGTATCGAATGTTGTTCGGTGGACCATGGATCTTCGTCTTGGACAGTGCTTCTGTAAGGTGCACGATCGCCTCCTCTCTGTTTGATCCAGTCACAATGAGTTTGCACGCAAGCGGGTCATAGTAAGGCGTGATGACCGTCCCCGTGTCAATCCAGGACTCGACCCTCAACCAGTCCGCTGCGGGAATATCGACCTGCTGGAGTATCCCGGGGCATGGCTGAAATTGAGCGGAGGGATTCTCGCAATACACGCGAACTTCGATTGCATGCAGCCTTCGCTCGGAAGATGGGACAGTATAGAGCTTCTGGGAATAGAACGGATGCAAGAAGACACTGCCGTTGAGGCCATCACGTTTCGCTATCCCTTGCAAGATCATGAGCTCGACAATGTCAAGACCAGGATTGACCTGCTCCGTGACAGTATGCTCAACCTGTCCAAATGAAGCGTGAGCCGGGAAGATGATCAAGATGTGACACTAGTTTGACCTGCAGGCGTGTGTTCATCTCGAGAAAGAAAAACTCTCCAGTAGTGTCGTCGACCAGGAACTCCACAGTACCAGCGGACTCGTACTCAATGTGTTCGGCAAGGCGAACAGCAGTTGCACACAAATTCATTCGCATGTCTGTGATGACAGATTAATAAAGGTTCAGTGGCTCGACACAAGCGAACATACCTGGATGACGCAACGCAAAGGGACTCGGGCTCTCTTCAATGACCTTTTGGTGACGTCTTTGTATGCTACATTCGCGCTCCCCCATGTGTATAGCATGACCTAGGCCGTCTCCGAATATCTGCGCGTATTACAATGTATAGTTGTTAGACAAATACATCGTACTCACCTGTACCTCGATGTGTCGAGCGGTCGGATAATACCTCTCAATAAACAACCCGTCGTTGTCAAAGAGTCTCTATGACACCCATGGTGCGTCAGAAGGCCAGGACAGGAAAGTGAAGAGAGTGTTCATGCGAACAGACCTGCGCGCGAGCCTGTGTCGACTGAAGTTTGGCGCGAAGTTCTTCAACATTGTTGCATATCGCAAGACCCATACCCCCTCCTCCTGCAGTCGACTTCAACATGATCGGGAAGCCAAACCCAATCGCGAACGCAACCGCCTCCTCGAGATTTCTCAGTAACCCTTCTAATCCCGGAACAACTGGTACGTCCACCTCCCTAGCCAATTCGCGCGCGCGATGCTTCAAGCCCATAGCTTCGATAGTCTCTGGACGCGGACCCAGCCACGCTACACCCGCGTCCTCCACCATCTGCGCGAACTTTGAGTTTTCAGACAGAAAACCATAGCCAGGATGTACAAGAGTAACAGCGTGCTCTTTGCATATTGAGACGATCAATCCGGGGTCGACGTATCCGCGGGTGTTAGCCTGGTCGTCAGAGCCGCCCACCAGGAGCGGGTAAGCTTCATCCGCGAGGACGACGTGTGGTGCGGTCGCGTCCGCAGGCGTGTAAACAGCAACGGTTCGAACTCCCAGTCGCTTTGCCGTGCGAAGAATGCGCACCGCAATTTCCCCGCGGTTCACGACGAGCAACTTGTGTGCGCCATAAGCGGTTAGAGAGCTTGGAGAGGCCATCTGAAAGTCAGAGCAGAAGAGATGAAGACGGTGCAGTTCCGTAGTTTAGTAGGCTGTATCGCGCCGGGGGTGCTGAGCATCAGTGCGTAGGACGCGATAACATGGGAAGAGAAGAGTGGTGAGACGAGAAGTCGCACCTGAACAGGGACTGTGGTGTGGGGGCGAGTGCAACCCCATGACTGGTATCTCACCAAAGTTAGCATAACTCTGTAATACAGACCCTCTAGTCTTCAGTATATATCTCGCTACTGCGCTTTTGTGTGCAGACACCCGAGCTTCCTGAGTCCGTACTACTCTGCACCGGTAGCGCAAGGACCAACATCATGACGGGCATCCGCGCAACCGTCAACTGCGATATGGGCGAGGTGCGTTTCGTGCCCCTCGTTGTGGTGTCGTCAGCCTAGTCTCAGTGTTGACCGGAACCTTTATGGTGATGGTGTTGGTTGTGAGCGGCGCCCGACTCGGAATGCCAACCTTGTTGACAATGGGCGCTTCGTCTCTTCGCCTACTCACCGGCGTCTAATACATCTCTGTCTCGGATAGAGTCAGCTGAAACGTTTAAACGATTCATACCCTTCACTCTTCAGAACTAATATAGCTATTAACTCTAGCTAACTCACTCTCAGGGATATGCACTATACACAATAGTCAGTTGGCAATGGTCCAATATCTCGATGGCGTGAACATCACAGGACTTGCAGGGCGATGATGAAGCACTTATGAAGACAATACATCTTGCGAACGTCGCTTGTGGGTTTCATGCCTCGTAAAAAACCTTCTTCTACACTGTCCGTGCGACTCTATCTCACCTCATATTCCCTAAAGAGACTTTTCCATCATGAACGAGACGGTCAGACTCGCCAAGGCGAACAATGTTCTCGTCGGCGCACACCCTTCTCTGCCGGACAGGCAGGGTTGGGGTCGGCGCGAGATGGCGATGGAGCCGGTATGTACCTGGGACTTGTTGAAGTTCACGCTACGACAATGTTGTTACAGGAGGAACTTGCTTCATGCTTCATCTACCAAGTCGGTGCTTTGACTGGTTTCCTCACCCTACATGGGCTCGCTTTGAACCATGTGAAGATTATGGCCATCGGGTATACACATGGACTTATCCGCACAACAGATAAAGCCCCATGGCGCTGTCTATGGTATGACTGCCCGCAACATGGCACTGGCACGCAGTGTCGTTGGAGTCGCAAAACTCTTCAATGTTCCTTTTATGGGTCTCGCAGGAACATGCCATCAGGCGGCAGCCAAAGAGCTCAGAGTGCCTTTCATTGCAGGTACGGTTTTCGGTGAGTCAGTTGGGATACTGAATAACATTCATCGAACACTTGGCAGAGTGGTTCGCGGACCTAGACTACAACGCGGAGGGAAAGCTACTCATCACGAAGTGAGTTGCCGTCTAGTTGCCGTCAGCCTTCTATTCACAGTGCTTGTGGATCCCACGCACTGCACAGGAAGCACAACCCCGTCCCTCTACCAGAGGTCAGAGATAGGGTAAACAGATTACTCGCGGAACAGAAGATCTCCACCGTGAGTGGCACCTTGCCACTTGCCAACGGAGTCACAGAGGTTTCCATTTGCTGCCACTCCGACACCCCCGTGAGTCCGCTCGTCGTCTCTTCGTCTCTGGATGTGCTCACTATGGCCGTGATGCAGGGAGCGGTCGAAATCGCGCAGGCCGTGAAGGCGCTTGTGGACGAGAATAACGCGAAGTTAGGTTGACAATGCCAAGAGTGCCGTGGTGTACGTGCCTCCTGCGCCGTGTACGTGACCTTCCGCATGATAACTCAGTGTGCCAGTTGCATCAGATCGCGGAGAATGTCAAAGGGGCGCACTGACTCAAACGCCATTTGGAAATGGCATTCTCATGATTGAGCGGTATGATTGCGTACAGGCTGGGCAACGCATGCTATGTAAGTACTACATACATGCATACTTTGCTCCGTCCGTCCGACTGTTATGCGTTCCAATTGCAAGTCCGGCTATCAGTTCAAGCTGTATATACGCAATCATTGTTGGGCGCAAGTTTCCTGAGAGATCTCATAGGGCGCAAGTCGGGTGCTGTTTCAGGAATCAGGACTTGTCGTGCGCTTCCTATGTTCACGTGGATTGTTCGTGTCCTGAGTCGCTGCTCTATATATGAGCAGAACTTCGAGTATCACCAGTGGGTGAATGCACCAATACTCCCCCGTTATCGAAAGTCTACTTACGACCGAGCTGTCGTGATAGAAATCACTACTATGGAGTTGACTCTGAGTGGTGTGATATTACTGCAGAAAATGTAACGTACCCCTGGTGAGCTGAAGAGACCACTCACAGAGGCGATCGGGAACTGGCCCGATGAGATAACCGATCTATACTCGATCGCGCTATATGACCTCGGATCTCAGGGTCTCCTGAGCGCGTTCCGGCCCACGTCGAGAATCATCGCTTTCCTTTCCCTCATCATCGACCTCAAGCCGTGTTATCAAACACGGGTTCGAATAAAAGTGGAGCATGCGACTTGGGTCCGTTACACGCTCAAAGTCCGGGAGGTAGGTCATGCGATCCCACATGCAGTGTCACGGATCCCTTACATGGTGCTACATTCCCGGCGGCATGCTGTGAAGGTGGAGATATCTTGGGTGCCCACCGCGGATGGAGAGTGGGAGAGCAAGAAACCTTTAAGGCAAACACGACTTCTATCCGAACCATTGTGAGTTATGGTGCGCGCCGAGCATGTCATCCAGCGCATGACGCTAACCGGAGGCTGGCGCGCTAACGGCCATATACTACTTCAGTACTCTAGTATACAGATGACTGACACCCCCGTCTAAACCGATTATCCTCTTCGATTGTATTTCTACCCCGCATTCTTCACGAACTCAATGCCCCTCCCCCCTGTTCCACCGTTGCCTGCCCCGCCATGGCATATCGTCCCTCCCCAGTCCCCGCGTACTCTACCGCCAACGCCAAGGGCGCGTCTCTCCACACCATCCTCTATAACGGACGTCAGGCCTCGCACCAGCTTCACATCCTTGTTGTCGGCTGTGGAATGGGTGGCCTCGCCGCTGCACATTGTCTCGGCAAGGCAGGGCACAAAGTGACCCTCTTCGAAGCAGCCGCCGCCATCGGCGAAGTTGGCGCAGGCATACAGGTCACTCCCAACGTCTCCCGCCTTCTACGGCGCTGGGGCGCAGGCCCCGCCCTTGAAGCAGTCGGAGTCCGCCCGGACGCAATCGTGCTCAGAAGGTACGACACTGGGGAGCGTGTCGGATACACACGCTGGTCAGACATGGAGGACAAGTACGGCGCTCCCTACTATCACATTCACCGCGCCGACCTCCACAAGCTGCTGTTCGATCTCGCGGAGCCGCACATGAGTCTTCGGCTCCAGTCTCAGGTAGTGAGCGTAGATCCTGACAGGCCGTCACTGACACTCGCGTCCGGCGAGGTCGTTCATGGGGACCTGATTGTCGGCGCGGACGGAGTCAAGAGTCTGATTCAACGAGTGGTATTGGGCCATACGAACCCTGCCGAACCGACTGGAGACGCAGCCTATCGTGCAATCGTGCCGTCCAGTCTGCTCCTTGCGGACCCAGAGCTCAAGGAATTCATAGAGGTTCCGGAGATGACGGGCTGGATGGGTCCTGGTCGACACATCATGGCATATAACATTGTACGTGTTCTACAAGCTCACATCTCCATTGGGTACACTGTCCAACTGTTTGACTGGTTCGCTGTCCCAGAGAGGGAAGAACGAGTACAACATCGTGCTTGCCCACCCAGACGATGGCTCCGTCGAGTCATGGACTGCCGAAGGCAGCGCAGACAAGATGCGCGCCGACTTTGCTAATTACGAACCACGGTACGGCTCTGTCATCGGTATATCGCCCTCAGATCTCGATCGACTCAACGATTGCTTGGAATCATATAGCGTTCGGAAGATGTTGAGCTTTGTCAAGTCGACCCTCAAGTGGAGGCTCATGGACCGCAAGCCACTGGAGACGTGGATCCACCCGTCGCGCCGCGTCATCCTTCTAGGCGACGCATGTCATCCCATGCTCGTATGTCATGTCCCTACACATTGTATACCATTTCTACTCACTGACGAATCGATCGCTCCATTACAGCCATACCGCGCCCAAGGCGCAGCCATGGCCATCGAAGACGCCGCGGTCCTCGGCAACCTGCTCTCGCGCCTCACACATCTTTCACAGCTCACCGTGCTCCTCCAGGCGTATGAGGACCTCCGCCTCCCGCGCACTGCTGAGACACAGAAACAGTCGCGCTTGAACCAAAAGATCTTCCACCTACCAGACGGGCCCGAGCAGGAGCAACGCGACGCGGACATGCGGAAGGCGGCCGAGCTTGAGATCCGCCGCTGCCGGGAAGGCAGACGTGCGCCTGAGGACACGCTCGCCGGAAGTGCGAACCAGTGGGCGGACGAGAAGAAGAACATGGTGCAATTCGGGTACGATGCCGACGAGGCGGCTGAGAGATGGTGGCGCGAGGGAGGCGAGAAGCGGTTGGGAGGTGCTTGGGGAGATAGATCGGAGGGCGAGCGAGCAAGGTTGTGATTGTGGAGTTCTGTAGTATACTCAGTCAGCGTCCTCAAAATGGATGGCATCCATGAAACGACCTGTACATTAGCTGCGAGAGATACAATGTATAGTAGTTGCATCTGATGAATGGTATTCATCGCACTTCATGATGAATGGAAGCCATTGGTGAATGGACCCTTCACTGGGAATACGTACAGAGACCGTGGCGTTTCTTACTAGTTGGGCCTTAGCAAACGTGACATTAGCATGCAGGACAAGGTATAATAAGGTGAGCCCGCGTCTCGGACTCGTACCGATGCCATACATTCCGACTGTACTTACAAACCGGAGACCCGCAACCACACAATGTGACCCTATGCCGTCATGTCCAACTTCAGGAGCACCACTATTGTGATATATATGATTCTCAGTCTACAGACCGATGCTGCCTTGAACCCAATCAACACAGCTGCCACATCTTCACAGAGTCGACAACAAGCGCGCGGTCCTCAATGTTCTGCGACCACGACGCTGACCACTGACTTTGTGCCTTCGCAAATTCTGTCATTGCAGCTGAATAAAGGGAAGTAGTCAAGCGGTAGGCAAGCCAGGCATCAACATGAACGACTCACTCAGAGACCCATCAAGCCACGGCTTGTCCCCCACGCCATCCGGGAACCAACCATTCGTACCACCAACGGCTACGTTCATGATGAGGTAGAATGGCTGGTCGAACGGCGCAACGTTTCTCGTCCCGTCCTTCCACGGGTCCTCGAGGTTGATGAAGGTTGATCCGTTCGCGACCACGGATGGGAACCCGCCGCGTTTGAAAAATGGCTCGTTGAAGCGCAGGTAGAGCATGTACGTCAAGCGCGAGTCAACGTAGATTCGCATGAACTCCGCGTTCCACTCGAGCACGAACGTGTGGAAGTCGTCCGCGAACGTTTTGCGCCGGTTCGTCCAAAACCCAAACGTCTTGCTTACTCCATTGAGCCAGGAGAACGGGCCCCAGTTAAGCGAGCCGCGCACGTAGTCGACGCCCCTAGATCCCATCGTGTCAGAGATGAACGCGCCACACGCTGTGCAATGGAGGACCCTTACTGTGCCTTGTAGTCCGGGCCGTTCCCGCGCGACTCCATGATGTCGATCTCGCCCGAACGCGGCCATGGTCCATACTTCGCGTCGCTAACAGGAAGCATCCATAACGCGGGCCACAGCCAGTCGCCGCGAGGGAGCTTCGCCGATATCTCAACACGGCCGTACTGAATGGCGTAGTGCCCACGCGTGTGAATGCGTGCGCTCATGACGGGCGGAATGACCGCGTTCGCACTCGCGTTGGACACCGCACCGCAGTTGGTCATGTTCGTGTCTGTGCAGCCGGTGATATTGTACACGAACGGCGGATTGCCGATGACGGCGTCGTAGCCAATAGCATCGGACGTGAGTGTTGGGACAATGTAGAGGCGGCCGTCGCGCACGAAGGAGTTGTTCGAGGACGCCGTGGCCATTTCGAACTCTTGATTGCTGCGCGGCGGCAGGTGCCAACCGCAATGCCAACCGAGATGAAATGCGGATGTCAGTCAGCGTCTGTGCACTCCGGTTCGCCGGCACACGGATCGTAGGAAGGGAAGCTCGAACGCACCCGAAACCGCTCAGGCCGACCTCGTGCGTCCAAGTGTTCTCTGTGTCGAATGTGTCGAAGTTGTCCTCCATGACCAAGCAGAGATTGCCGAGGTGAAGAGTTGTCTTGTACGTGAAGTAACAGCGCACCGCGCCGCCAGCAATGCCGAGGAGTGCGACGAGGTAGACGACCCAGTAGGCGAGAGTCATCCGTGTGTCTTTCACACCTAGCCATGGCTTCTCAATTGTCCCTGTCAGCATCGTTGACCGCATCGGCTTCTTGACGCGAGATGTTTGTGACACCCGCTGGACCGCCTTCGAGCTCGCAACCGTGCTCTGGCGCAGCGGTCGTGGGGGCATAAACGAGTTGCGCGCTTGTGAGCGGGGAGAGGAGGATGCGCCAACTTCCTGGATCGACTTGCGTAGTGCGGACTGGACCGACACGCGACTATCATGACGCCTATAGAAGGCGTGGTCGGTGAGCCCACTGAAGCTGACAACGCTGGCTGGTTTAGGTGTGGATGAGACAGAGGCGTCGGGGGTGACGAACGGGTCGTGCGAGACGTCATCGGGGGTGGGAGGGTCAGTGCGATCCTGGATGAAGAATCCAGAGCGGTGAGCATCCTCAGAATTGTTTCCAGAAGTGGATGCACGCGGCGAAGACAATGAGGAGGAGGAACCGGATAGAGAGTCCGTGTGTTCGTGGCTGGCCATAGCGGACGCGGAGGACAGGGGGGAAAGGTGGGATCCTTAACTATAACGATAGAGCGTTAGACTCTGGCCGAGTGAACTTTGAGCGCAGCGCTCAGGGTTCACTGGCAGCGCATGAGATTTCGGCATGATAACCTGCAATGGGCTAGGATGAAAGCCTTCTGTCAGGGGCAATGATGACTGTCCTGCGCGACCATGCAATTGACGGCGTTCATGGTTCTCGACGCACCGTCAAAAGGATGAGACGCTGGCGTACTGCTTGACTTGATAGCGTTCTGTCACGGGCGTTTGATAGTTAGCCGAATATATCAGGCTCCCCCCACGCTCCCTACCAGACCATTCGGCCGTTCTGAGAAGACCTCATCACTTGGTTGTTCGGTAACAAGGGACGATTGGGACGGTGCACTGGATACAGGCCAAATTCCATATTTCTCCGGATCCGAGTGTCATGAGGTATCTTCCAAGTTCGATATCGTAGAGTTCCCGGGCAAACCGCAAATGCATTATAGCGCCGATATATTTATGCGGCTACAAACAGACAATCAATGCGAGATGCACGCCCAACAGATAGGAGCAGCACATACTTGGGGAGCTACGCATGTTCAAAGACCGATAGTCAAAATCCGTGCCGCTCAAAGGAGTCTCCCTGGAATCCAAAACGTGAGCACCTCATATTACAGCATGAGATACGAAACGGCTTTACTATTCATGTTCAGCGTTAGTGTGTCAAAATTACATTCAAAGACCGTAATGCTCCTGTGCGAAGTTCACGGGCCTTAGTTGGTGAAGTATCCGTTCCATGCGTCTGAGGCGCATCGATACCAAGATCTAAGGGCAAGTCATCATAGGTAGCCACTATTCGGCGGGGGATCATAGAAGGGTGAGTAGGGTCAAATACACTCGTCCTGATTGAAGGGGACCAGCGCGAGGCAACCTGACCATGATGTCACACGACAGATACAGGAGACGTCCTGATACTGATACATTCTGGAGAACATATAGCACCTCTGAACATTGCCCAAACATTCTAGGTGCATGTTACGGGAGTCTCTATGCCCTTCTAAAATGCAGCAGTGCATCGTAGAGGAGGATGGAGTGTCTTGCAGTTGCTCTCGATCGGACGAGATTGGAAGCTCTCTCGTCACACTCGTGGCGAGATTGTGGCTGAATGATTGACCGAACAGTATAGGATGGAGTGTTCTATCTCCGCATGGAAGTGATTAAGCTACCGCTGAATCCCATGCATGACCGGAAAGTTGGACTGTCCTCCTGTCAATTAGCCGTCGACATTCAGTCATGTTGGGGGCGGCACTGGCCAACAGTGGACAAGCCGAGAGATCACGACATAGATACTGTCAGTGAAACTTGGAGCTTATATAGATGGACAGTCCCGCCGGTCGGCTGAACATGGTTTCTTGGAGTACTAGGCTGCGGCGGATACTACCCCGCCCAACAACACGGAGTTAAGCCGTCGAACTTCAAAACACCTAGCAACGTGATGCAAGAAACTTCCTACAGCTATAATCACCAGTTGAGTCTTCATAATAGGTCAAGCATGCAAGCCAGCTGATTGTGTAGGTCTCAAGAGAGAAGCCCAACGTGCGGCGGAGGTTTTGAATCCACGTGTCAATTGGGACGCCGGCGCTTGCACGTCGCCTTGCTGCCACTTCCGAGGAGTCGTTCCTGTCGAACCACTGAGACTGCACCTAAGCTGGAGTCCCGAGGGTCACTCTCAGCGTTCAGGAACTGGCGCACCTTGAAAGATGATCCCCATGGACTGCAACGGGTTGCTGTCGAATGTTTGAAGGACCTTCGACTCCTTGATCGTCACGCGGCTAACTTGCGAGCCTCATGAGAGGCTCATTGGTCTAAGTTTGGAGACAAAGCTTCGTTCTCCAGAATGACTATATTACTCATACGCAAGTGTAGGTCTTATAGATGCTTGCCTGTGACGCAATCACTTACATTCATGCGCTTCCGAACAACAGCCTATCTCCTCCCGTTGAAGGGAGCCTCTTGCGATCTTCATCCCCGGATGTGTTCACCACTTTTATAGGAAAGCAGCTCTGTGCCTTTGCTTGGCCATTCATTCTGTTCACCAACGCCCCCTTTGCTTCTTGCTCGGATACACATGTCGCACGGATGGCAAATCGTATGCCTGTGTGAGTACCTCATCTCACCCTACAAAACTCGACACGCGATTTATCCTTCTATCTCAAGGATCGAGTTGGTTGCCCTATCTACAGACCGCGCGCAACAACAGGTCTCAACTCATTTTGGCGTCGAATGCGTAGCTTACGTGCATCATGGCCACCCTGACGACCACTCTCAAAGACCGATCTGATGCAGAAGGGATGTGAGCGATTACGCATTGCCTATCCCACGAAATGCTTCTCCGATTCGAATGTATTTAACTTTCTTCACGTCGCACAGCCCGAGGGATAGATAGAACCTCCGACTGCTCAGGCTTCCATGGCGTCGTGAAGCCCTTATGGGAATATCCGAACCTCTATACCTCCACGACCAAAGTAACCCATCTAACAAGCGTGAAGATACAACAAGCCCTCGCGGGGATACCTCCGTGAATCTGACACATTGGCAACACATCACCTCTCATGGTTCGAATTTGGTCGGTCATCATCCAGGCTACACTCGGACAGCCCAAGCGACGTGCAGCAGTCCACCTAATCTTGAGTGTCATTGTAACACCTCCCAATCTCCACAAATCCACTTCCCTATCCCGCATTACGCCAAGGATGAACGTTCCGGGCCCTGGTCGCCTGCAACAGGTGCGAATGTGTCTTTCTGGTTCTGGATGGGCCGAACGTTGGGTGTATCATATGGTTTGAAGCCATGCCGATGCCGCAAATTGCATGCCCTCGCTTGTACTTCAATGACTTTGACACATGGCAAATATACTTGTCAGCCTATACCCATTCATAGCAGCAGTTGGATGACTCTCAAGGCGATGCAACCCTCGGACTAGTGCCATCTGTGTATTGAGCAGATGAGCAGACAACAATACATGTTCATTGTACAATGCCCTATCGGCTGGTTCTGACCCATCATCTCATACAGCACCGATAGTCCAAAAGTCTTCAGCACAATCTAGAGCGTCTCTCAAGAGCGTGATGCCTGATGTCCATATAGCTATCCAAAGTCCCGACAAATCAGCACAGCCGCCACATCTTCACTGAGTCAACAATCAGAGCACGGTCACGGATGTTCTCCGGCCACGACTCGTACCACTGACTCTGCGCGAGCGCGAACTCGGTCAAGGGAGCTAGAACGAAGCGGTTCAGTCAACGCTCTCACACAAATAACGCCCACGCATGGCTCATAAAACACTGACTGTAAGACTCATCGAACCACGGCTTATCCCCAACGCCGTCCGGGAACCACCCATTCGTGCCTCCAACCGCCACGCTCATGACTAAGTAAAAAGGCTGGTCAAACGGCGCGACGTTGCGCGCCCCGCGGATCCATGGGTCCTCGAGATTCACCGGTCCCGAGACGTTCGCGATCACGGACGGGTACTTGCCGCGTTTGAAGAATGGCTCGTCAAAGCGGACGAACAGAGTTTCCATCAGGATGTGGTCGACGTAGACCCGGATGTACTTGGGCGACCACTCGAGCACGTACGTGTGGAACCCATCGGCGAAGGTCTTCCGCCGGTTCGTCCATATGCCGAACGTGTTCCTGATGCCGTTGAGTGCTTCAGAGGGACCCCAATTTAGCCCGCTGCCCACGTAGTCGACACCCCTAGGCGTGGGGGTGGGTAGTTAGCCACATCGGGGTTGATGAAGATGAATGTGAACTATTGATAACAATGTGAGATTGCACTTACTGTAGCGGATATTCTGGCCCATTTCCCCGCGCCTGCATGATGTCGATCTCCCCGGAGCGCGGCCACTCTCCGTACGTCTCGTTGACGGGAAACATCGAGAAGGACGGCCAGAGCCAATCACCGCGAGGAAGCTTCGCAACGATCTCTACCTTGCCATACTGTATGTAGTGACTGTGCTTTGTGGATAGGCTGGCGCTCATTACGGGCGGAATGACGGTCTTCGTGGACGCATTGGCCACCGTGCTGCATATTCTGCCAGGCTCGGGGCAGTCCGTGAGGTTGAATATGTACGGCGGGTTTCCGATGACAGCGCCGCGTCCAATGATGTCCGACGTGAGCGTCGGGAGGATGAAGAGGTGGCCATCTTGCACGAACGAGTTGTTCGGTGATGATGTTGTCATCTCGAATTCGTGAGTCCTATCGCATATTGTATGCACACAACGATGCGCTTGTAGATCAGCAGTAAACCGAAGTGGACGTACCTGGATCCACCCAAACTGACATCTTGAGTCCAGGTGTAGACCGTGTCGAAGGTGTCGAAATTGTCCTCCATGACTAGACAGACGTTGCCAAGAATAAGCGTAGACCTATAGATCAAGTAGCATCGTGCGGCACCCGCAGCGATTCCCAGGAAGGCAAGCACGTAAACGATCCAATATGCGAACTTGTCCCGCGAGTCCTTCCTATCCAGCCATGGTTTCTCGGTTTCGCCGACTAGCATCGTAGAACGCATGATTTTGGCCCGTATCAGCATCGACATCCGCGGAGTTGATTTACCGGAAGCCGTGCTGTATCTAAGCGGCCGTGGGGGCATGAAGGAGTGGCGGGGGGTGACTGCGCCCGACGAGCCGCCATAGGTGGCTATCTCCTCGATGTCGGCCGTAGACTTGCGCAGCGCGGAGTGGACCGACACGCGGCTGTCGTGTCGTTTGTGAAAAGCGGGTTCGGGGAGCCGGCTGAAGCTGACGACACTCTCTCGCTTCGGGGTGGAGGGGAAGGAGATGTTGGGTGTGACAAACTCG
This sequence comes from Lignosus rhinocerotis TM02, assembly GCA_000743315.1. Taxonomy (NCBI): domain Eukaryota; kingdom Fungi; phylum Basidiomycota; class Agaricomycetes; order Polyporales; family Polyporaceae; genus Lignosus; species Lignosus rhinocerus. The sequence continues at coordinate 54,684 of KN050098.1, read as the reverse complement.
GTCTCTGGCGGGGCCTCGTTGTGGATAGGGGCCTCGGCTTGGTCCTGAATGAAGAACCTGCTGCTCGAGTCATGAGGGGAGTACGAAGAGGAGGACGACGAGTCGGATGAACGGGAGGGTTTCGACTCAGCCATGACAAGAGGGGATGCGGATAGCCTGAGTGTCCGGAGCGAGATAGCCACAGCAATATATGCTTGTAGACGGACACTGTGAACTCTGTCCTTGAGGGTTAGTAACCAGCAGTATATCATGGTGGATCTACTAGTCGGGGAGGCCTACCGCACTGTGACCAGTGATGCTCAAACTACTTGTCCAGAAGGGACAAGAGGAATTTTCCAGGACATCCAAACCTACCGCTATGCGGGCAGTGTTCGCTTCCAGACCTACCGTCATCCGCTAGCTTTGTGTTGTTCGGACGCGTCCACTGTGCTTACCCGGAGCAAGTGAAAGTCGGAGAGAGCTGCAACGGAGAGAATCAGGCATTGGTCACTATAGGTTGTCCGTTTCATACGCGAAAGTGGCCTTTTCTTCGTGACCTTTGGAACTGAGCACATCTTCCATCATTATGTCGTCGATATCCCAGGACTGGTGAGTAGCCGCGACAGACACGAGCACTCCCTCACCTTGATAGAATGGTCGATCTGTGTGAAGCCGCAGGAGCTATGGCCCCCTGCAGAGGCATAATCTGTCCATGACCATTCGGGAATAGAACCGGAGCAACTTCACAGCATTTCCACGAGTCCGGCTCAGGAAGGGTGCGATTTGGCAGCTGTTGAGAGAAATTCCTCGATAATTAGATAGCAGGATCCAGTGAATCAGTCAGTTCTCACATATCACGAAGAATATAGATGTTCATCAATGAACAATAGGCTGTCCACAGGATATGATACGTCCGGAAGCGGACAGCAAGCCCGACTCCCTGGCTGTCGCTCCAACCGCATCACAACCTGTCTGTTCATTCGACAGCCTGATTGAATGCTGAGCAACACGTATCCTGGCAGATGTCAAGATACCATCGGTGAAGCTATATCCGGTACAATAATAGTCACAGCTCACGCATCCCGTACCCTGCAATGACGAACTTCTATAGTCGCTAGGCCGAGCAGAAACTGCTAACTTTCTAATTTGGACTACATGTCAAGTGTCAATGACAGGATATCAGTCGGACTACATTGAAATCATGTGCGAGACTCGAATGGGTGTGCGAATATGTCACGTACTAGTTCTCAGCGGACGTGAGCTTGGCGTGTAGGCATTCAAACTTCGGAGAAGTGAGTGCGGCGAATTGGAAAGGAGACACTCCCAAACGTTTTGATATACAACGTCTTATTCCACGTGGCACATTGACGCGCGGTCGTGGAGGTCCTACCTAACTCTACCTAACTTGACTTAGACACCACATGAGAAGCATGTTCTCAATACGCCTACGCGAGCCGCACTACGAACCTCATGTTATGTGGACATGCGAAATGCAACAAGATCCAGAACCTCACGCCACCCCCTTGCTCACAAAGAACGTTTGCAGAATGTCTCGGTCACATGAAGTTTTCCGCTGTATCCGCCTAAGGCCGAGCGCTGCAAGCGTAATCTTCTTATCACGGGCAAGGTGAGTGCTGCAAATGCTGCTCTTACGGGGCTCACGGATGGTTGTGGAGCAATCTATCACGGGCAAGGTGAGTGCTGGAAATGCTGCTCTTACGTGGCTCACGGATGGTTGTAGAGCAATCCTGCGCTTTTTCGAACCGCGCGCGCGCATCATGAAGCATCAAAGGTCTTGCAATCTTTGCACCCGCCCACATCAGCAGGCAAATACATATCCTTGTTGTCTTCTTTCTGAGGCGCCTCCCCAGGATTCAATGCACCGCCTATATGACAAGGGTAATTGGACGAGTACACCCAGTTACTATTCTATCGGCAAACCTTCGAAACGGACCATGTCTGATCTCTTACTATATCACTTTCACAACTGGCTGCAGATAACGCAGTGATTCGGCATAAGGCACGTCAAGGTCGCGTCTACGAAGACAAGCGCAAATACGGGCGTTGAGATACGGGTTGGGCGACCCGCTGTCGGACACAGGGAAGTCTTCAAGTGCCAACTGATACCGAGCGCACACTTCCTTTACAGCCCGGCTCCGTGGCCGCCGTTGTGATTATCTTGTATGGATAGGTAAGGGGACAGGTAAGGATAAGCATGGTCTCCGACCTCGGAGATCGTCACGAATCAAATCCGCTCATATCTCCCGAACTTCACCCTAGCTGTCCAGATTATTCGCACGAACGTTTGGAACCCTTGAATGCATATTCCACGCACACAGGCGTCGCCGCAAGTCACGATCGAACCCTCTTCGTGTTCTTCACGTTTCTTCCAAGGCCCATCTGTCTATCACCATAGGTGTGAGCTATCGAACGTGGTTCCGGTCGGAAGTTCGTTCCCACCCTCAAAAACGCTTGACACTCCCTCCCTCCCGAGAGCCTCCGTCGCAGTCGATCAGCAGCACGTACTTGGTGGCGCACGCCGCAGGTAAGAGAGCCTCCGTCGCAGTCGATCTGCAGCACGTACTTGGTGGCGCGCGCCGCAGGTAAGACAGGCGTATCGCCCAACCTCAATGTGCCCGAGTTATTTCAGACCAAATCGCGATCGCGCTGCGGCCCTTCCTCCGCCCAATCTCCGTCGATCTCTCTCTCTCTCTCTCCCATCGACTCCCCGAGTGCCTCTCCCGCGTTACGCCCACGGTTTGCAATCCGGGCTCAATTCATCATCACGCCCCTCGATCCGAGGTGGGAGACGGCACGATACTCGGGACCCTGAAGGATGCATGCCGAACGAGGTTAGTGACTCCAGCGCGGTGTGTGGCACTCTCTGAACTTTGTGCAATATCATGAACGCTTGCTTGCTGTGTGGTACCATGGCGGAAGGAGACGCTTCTGACGGACCGTGTGCCAGTCGCTCAACGCCAGCGCACTCCCACACCTAGGACCCGGTGCGTTTAGCGTCGTGCTCGACATACGTACAATGAAATGATCGACGGTCGGAGCGCAGGAGGATGGGGGGAGAGATCCTGCGGGTACACTACCAAAATCCAGACCGCGCCTCACTCAACATCTACGAAAGGGTCCACCTTCGTTGGCACGATCACGATGCTGAAACCATCTCTCTCGCGCCATCGTCGTCCTCATAATCCTGCTAGTGCAGCTGCGACCATGATTTCCAGAATGGACATAACAGGACAAAACATAGCCGTGCCTGCCTCTGGGGTTCACGGGTCTGGCGTTTGCACGGCTCTACACGCACGCATCGCGCGATAGGAGGACGCAACGCTCCGAGTCCGAGTCCGAGTCTGAGTCTGGGAAAGACGACCAAGTATCACATATGCATCCATTTTCATCCCTCAAGAGCTTCTCACTTCCAGTCGTCGTCATCGCGCACATGCTCGCACTTCGTCACTTCGTCACTTCGTCACTATGCCAATATCCAACACCCCCTCCCCTCCCCTGCCCTCTCAAACCCCCGTTACCGCGCTCGCGCAGGGCCCTGCGCGGATGTTCGAGCCCCCACATGCGCCGCAGGACGGACTTGGAAGTTGGAACCACCGTCGGCAGAACCAGGACAGATACGAGAATACTGTGCGGTCTATACGCTCGGCACGCACCCTGGAATTGCCCGGCCGACCATCCGACCATCCACAGCCTCGCAGACTCAGACTCGGACTCGGACTCAGACTCAGACCCGGACTCAGACAAGAGGGGTGGTTGCGCGAACGCGATGCTTCCTAGTGCTAGCAAGTGATGCGAGAGGCCATGACTCGGATCGGGCTTGTGTGCCCAGCTGCTGGCACACCCCCACGGGCCACACGCTCATACTACAGCACCCGCACACAGCAGCTCGTCACGTACGCCGTATACCACTGGCAGCACCGTCCGATTCACGGTGTTGTCGTCCTCCCGCTGCAGTCCCGCCACCCTTCGTTAGCGCAATCTCAGATCTCGATAAATTCACGGTGTTGTCGTCCTCCTGCTGCAGTCCCGCCACCCTATGTTAGCGCAATCTCAGATTTCGATAGCCAGAAACCAGCACCAGTCACCACGGCGCTTCAGAGCAACTTGAAAGCCGGGGTATATTCCAGTCTTAGGTCTATATACATGCTGATAGTATCATGCACCGGCACCGGCGCTGATCATGAAGTGGCTGATCATGAGTACTGTCCTGAACGCCTCTGGTGCGGTGTAACTCTAAATAGGTTCAACAGGTGGCACACAACGTACACGAACGCGAGGGTTGAACGCTGAGTCCCCAAGTGAGCGATGCGCGTACATACGGTCGTGTGTGCGAGGAGGAGGAGGAGGAGAGGGAGTGAGGGAGGGAGAGAGTGGGAGAGTGAAGCTTGAAGAGTGGATCCGGTGCGGGGACGCATTACTTGCTACGCAGGCCTACTCTAGAACCCAAACCTGAGCCAGAAACCAGAAACCAGAAACCAATTGCAAAACCGAGACCTCGACCTCAAACGGAACCAGAACCAGAACCAGAAAACACTGCGTGAAGAGTGACCTAGCGACCCAGTGAACCCGAAACCCGAAACACGAAACACGAAACACGAAACACGAAACACGAACAGTGACTAGTAACCAACGCTACTAAACACCGGGGAGTTTGAACGGGAAAAGGAGTGGAAGCTTGGGGGTCTGGGCTCTGGAAGGGAAGCTCGGCGCTCGCCCGCGCGCGAAGCTTGAAGGCGCGATGATTATGGGGGACGAAGACGTACACCAGGAGCAGGAGCAGGGTGACAAGGGGACAAGGGGGACAAAGGGGAGAATGGGGATGGCTAGTTGTGATAGACTGCACGCCCTCGCTGGACCGCGGGAGCGGGAGGACGACATCTGAGACTGTGACTGGAATCTGGATCAAAGTGTACATACGGTTAAGGACCGAGAGCGTAAGCGTAAGCGTAACGGTAAAGAAAAAAGAAAAAGAGGATGAGGATGAGGATGAGGCTGCGCGAGCGTGACGGACCCCACGACACGACACGACACTGCACGGCACGACACGACACGACACGACACAACACTCAAAGTCCAAGTGTCCAAGAAGGGTTACATTGTGAGAGGCAGAGAGGCATACTTAGGAGCGGGAAGGTCGTGACTCGTGATGGAGTCGATAGTGGGTAGTCAGGATCAGGAGAGGAGACACGACTCGTCTTCGGCTTCGGCTTCGTCATCAGTCTTCGTCTCCGTCTTCGGGACGCGGAGGCACCATAGCATCGGGACAAGGAGACAAGGGGGCAAGGGGTCAAGGGGGCAAGGGGTCGAGGGGCGGGCCGAGATGTTCGTCACCGACATTCACTATCCAGCGATCATCATTCAGGCGCGGCTCGGGAGCGGGTGGAACTGGCACAGGTGAAGGGATAGAAGGGACAGAAGGGACAGAAGGACAGAAAGAAGGCCGGATGGATGGACTGATGCAGATGAATGAATGGATGAATGGACAGATGGATGGATAGAGACCCTGGGCACGTCCGCTTGCACAGCCCACACAATCGCATCGCAACGTCCTCCTTGTACACATCGCGCACTGCACGGCCGTGATCGTCGTGAGCGCGAGCGCGTGCGTGCGTGCGTGCATTCAACACCGCTGCCACATCTTGACGGAATCGACGACCAACGCGCGGTCCGCGATGTTCTTCGGCCAGGTCTCGTACCACGTATCCTGGGCGAGCGCGAAGTCGCGCATCGCGGCTGCGAAGAAAACAAAAACAAAAACAAAAAAAAAACAAGGAGAAGGCGAGCGTCAGCACCCGGATCACTGGCTTCTATCTCTCCCATCCCCATCCGACGACAGCAGACAGAGAAGATGGGAGGGGAGGGGGGAAGGAGGAGGGGGAAGAGGAAGGACGTACTCAGCGAGTGATCCAACCACGGCTTGTCCCCCGCGCCGTCAGGGAACCACGCATTCGTGCCGCCCACAGCGACGTTCATGATGAGATAGAACGGCCTATCGAACGGCGCGACGTTCCTCGTCCCGTCCTTCCACGGGTCGGGCGTCGCGATGAAGTCCGTGCCGTTCTGGACTATGGGCGGGAAGTCCCCGAGCTGGAAGAACGGCTCCCTGAACTTGAGGAAGAGCGAGTACGTCAGGCGCGAGTCCACGTAGAGCCGGATGAAGTCCGGGCTCCACTCCATCGCGAACGTGTGGAACTTGTCCGCGAACGTCTGCCGCCGGTTGGTCCACCACCCGAACGTCCTGCTCACCCCGTTCAGCCACGTGAACGGGCCCCAGTTGAGCGATCCGCGAACGTAGTCCACGCCTCTGTGTTGGGAAGGAAGGGAAAGGCAATCAGTACACGGTTCGCACACTCGCAGTGAAGCACGAGGGAGGGAGGGAGGGAGGGAGGGAGGGGAGGACGGACGGGAACAGTCCACGGCGCGCGCCTCGATAAGCTGCAGATAGAGTGTGTGGACGGAAGAACTCACTGTGCAGGGTACTCCGGGGGGTTTCCGCGCGCCTGCATGATGTCGATCTCCCCAGAGGCAGGCCAAGGGCCATACGTCTCGTCGACGGGCAGCATCCAGATCGAGGGCCATATCCAGTCGCCGCGGGGGAGCTTGGCGACGACCTCGACCTTGCCGTACTGGATGTGGTGACTGTGCTTGGTGGATATGCGCGCGCTCATCACGGGGTTGATGACCGTGCCCGCGGTGAGGTTCGAGACGGCGCCGCATCCGGTGGTGGTGTTGAGCGCGGTGCAGCCCGTGATGTTGTACGTGTACCCATCGATGACGGCGCCCTTGCCGATGACATCGGAGGTGAGCGTCGGGACGAGATAGAGCTTCCCGTCCTGGACGAACGAGTTGTTCGGAGAGTTTGTCGTCATCTCAAATTCGCCGTTCCTGCCCACGCCACAAGGCCCGCGTGAGTCGCGATCGCCAAAACAGATCAATAGAGGAAACGAGGGTACTGACCCGTATCCGCTCATGTCGACCTCCTGGTACCAGGTGTACTTTGTGTCAAAGGTCTCAAAGTCGTCGTCCATGACGAGACAGAGGTTGCCCACGTTCGGTATCTGCACCCACGAGAAGTAGACGCGGATGACGGCGCCGACGATGCCGAGGATGGCGACGGAGTAGGTGACCCAGTACGAGAGCCGGCCGTAAAAGTCCTTCTCCGTCAGCCACGGCTTTGACACCTCGCCGGTGAGCATCGTCGTCCGCTGGCGCTTGGCCATGCGGGGGACGGGGAGGGTCATCTCGCCCTCGAGGACCGTGCCGCGCTTGGGCATCGCCGGGGGGGACATGAACGAGCTCCGGACATGCCCGTTTGCGGTGGACGAGTTGCGGCGGCTGCGGGCCCCGCCGCGGACATGCAGGTCAGTGGTCGAGTTCCTGAGGGAGGACTGGACGGAGACGCGGCTGGTGCCCGTGTGGGGGGGGGGGGGGGAGAGGCGGGCTCTGGGAAGGGAAAGTAGGAGGTGGAGCCGAGGCTGACGGCGGAGTGGTGGACGCCATGGAGGTTCTGCTCCGAGCTGAGGTTGAGGACGCTCGCGGGGGGAGAAAACGGGTTGCTGACACCAGAACGTGGGGTGGGAGGGACGGAGGGGTCTGGGGTGCGGAATGGATCCCTGCGGAGGTCGTCTGCGCTGAACAATGGCTGAGGAGGCTGATTCCGTCTGGAGCCCATCGTTGTCGTCGTCGTCGTCGTCGTGGCAGAGGGTGTGACGGTGTGCTGAGGAGGAGGAGAGGGCTGAGGGAGCTGCTCAGAAGACGACGCGGCCGAGCTGGCGGTCGAGGGAGGGTGGAGGAGATGCATGTGAAGAAGAGGCGGGCTGGTGGTGCGGGGGTAGGAAGGAAGGGAGGGAGGGGAAGAGAACGTGTGGACCGGCACGAGGGCAGGCGGGGAATGAGGAACTGCAAGGTGGTGGAAGGCGGAAGCTGGCCTCGGTGGACTGATGACCCAAGCACAGTTCTTTAAGAGGACACCTGCATGAACGCGAATAGAAGATGAGCCAGGAACAGCGCACGGCGAGCGATGGGGGCGCGAGGGGCGAGGGGGAAAGGGCCGGCGAGAAGAAAGACTGAGGGTCAGTACTCAGACTCAGGCTCAGTACTCAGACTCAGACTCGGACTCGAGCTGACGATCAAGTCGCGCAAACGGACAATCGCCCTGGCACGGCGTATTCCTTCTCTCGCCCGATCCATCTCGCGGCGGAGTCTCTGCGCTCGACAAGGATTGCAGCCGCGAGGGCACGAGGACCTCGCGGTTCCTTACGCCTGCCATCTCGCAGATGTTTGATGATGACAAGATGGACGGGTAAGAAAGACCGACTGTGCGCGCGACCAGGCAGATACTGACAGCATTCGACCGGTCCCGGACATATCGCCCCTCACGCCAGCTTCCTGTTCCCCAGCACGGGTGCGAGCACTCTCATGAATGCCAGGAACAGGCTACTCGCCGAGTCGCTCAGAAACGCACGCACTGATCCGGGTTCGATTCGCTCATCAGAGCATATGCAGAAGCCACCCAAGTGCTCGTATCGCGTAATCGCCAGGCCCGCTCCTGAAAGCAAGCAAGCACTACATAGCACTGGACTGTTCGCGATTCGACGTGCGCACTGCACCCCGGCGGTCCGGGAAGGAGGAACACCTTCTCCAAAGCTCCGTGCCTCTCTCTCCTCCCAAGCCCAGCCTGAAGCATTCTCTCCGCCCCATCGCACGTCCGCCCGTGGGACGAACGCGACTTATCGATCCAGTCTTCGCTTGCGCGCCCCAGCCGAGGCCAATCCACAGCGAGGTCCCATGCCTCGCCTTGTGCTCGCGCAGGAGGCAGAGCGGTCCTTACCGTCCCTCCGCCCTGGACGTCGAACTCGAACGCCCAAACGCCTGATTCCGACTGTCAGAGCCGGAGATTTGGCGGAGAGCAAACACTCGGATCACCCACCTTGTCACACCTTGTCACGCTCACCCTCAGCCACCGCATCCGAACAACCCTCCGGCCGTCCTCACAGGCTCGCACGCGTTTGTGTTGTGAATGAATGCCGTGCACGTCCGTGCCGCGGCATGATAGCCACTTTGTAGGTCCCTTGCGTCCGTCGCAAGAAGCGCATAATCTGCATCCATCTCCCCAGGGTCAACGTTTCAACGATGGACTCTACAAGCCTGGGACGCAGATCATCGATACATACCGACCGCACGGGCATCCCGGGCAAGACGTGCGTGTGAGCGAGAACCACAAACAGTCGCCGGGAAGCATGCATGCAAGCCACCCCGGCATCCGACAGTACTAGTGGGCGGCGCGTATACGTATAGTCGTTCTGGCCCCTGGGAGATACGTATCGAACGCCAGAACCGCAGGCCGAACGGTACCTGAGCCACCGTGCACCAGCAAGTACTGGCAACCCGACTTGAGCTTCCCTCGCGCCGCCGGGTCGCTGCCGCCTAAGCCTTGCCATTGCGGGTAGACAGCATGATTGGTGACGCGGACGAGTGACGCACAGCAGCTGGGATATGGGGGGCCAGCCGCCATGGTGCCGTGCGCTCGGAGTCGCTCTCCTGGACAGGATGCAGCTCGAAGGATTCAAGGAATGGTCGGAAGGCGGGATTCGAGTCATTGCATCATCATGGATGTGAGTGAGGTCGCAGTGACATGCTGCGGGCGCCGAGCGCCAGGCGGTGGTTGTGCCTTAAGCTCGCCAGAGTTGCTGCATCAGCCATTGGCATGATGATATACATGATATACATGATGCATGGGCCCGTTGGCAATCGACGTCGTCTTCCGTCCGAGCGCACATTCGAAGTATTCGCTCGTTCGAATTCTGCGCTCGTTCGCGATAACGTTCGCGTTCGCGTAGTATCCGTATCCGTATCCGCGTTCGCACATTCGAGCTTCCATGCCTTCCGTCGTCTTTATCACATACCCGGGACACATCGACAGCGAGAGCATGCCACGATCGCAACCACAGCCGGACCCCCAGGTGAAAGCGGCGGCGGGGCGAGTACGAGTAATAGTACTGTTAGCGCCTTCAGCGCTGCAGCTCGGACTCGGGCTCGGACTCTCGGACTCGGAACGGCACAACGGGGCGGCACCTGTCACGTCGCACACCCCCAATACAGTACTAGTGTCACGGACCGCACGCACGTCGACCACCGCCGCACGAGAGCGCGGCTCCGCGTCCGACACCGAGTCCGAGGGCCGAGGCCGAGGCCGAATTCGAGTCCGTACAGCACGCAACTCACGCACGAAGGCCCCGATACTCAATCGATGTGCGCGAGTACGAGTGAGTACTGTTTTCTTTTCGGGATACGTACGTGCGTACGTACGTACGTACCTGGGTCCTTGTCCTCCGAAGCGCGCTACACCCGAAGTCCCAGCACGCTTTGTCAGCGTCATCCGCGCGCGACGGGCTCGATCGTTCGTTCGCATCGTCCTCGTCCGGATCGTGTCCAGTGTTCAACGTGAAGTGTTCAACGTAGTGAAGTGTTCCAAGTGTCCGAGCTGCCACCCCACCCTGAGCCAGCCGCGCGACGCGCGACGCGCGACGTGCGACGCCAATCTTGAGCTTGAATCGCGAATACGTAGGATCCCCACACCACACCGCCATCGAACTGGTGACCCATCTTCCCATCTGTCAGGCCTTCAAGCCTTCAAGCCTTCAAGCCTTCAAGCTTCAGGGCCCAGCGCGCGCGCGGAAGACGGCTCTGCTGACCTGAGACCTGACGCGTACCATATCAATTGGACCCGGGGCGGGGGCATAAGTGCTAGGTACCTAGGTGCCTGCGTGGACTGATGGCGGAGGATGAATGGATATTGATCCAGCTGCAGGGGGCGGCTGTGTTACTTACTATACCGTTAGCCTTAGGTGCTCGAAGCGTGAGAGCGTGAGAGCGTGAGAGCGTGACGGCAAGACAGATTGGGACAGTGGGACTTTGAACTCGGAGCCCGGAGGAACGGCGCGCGAGAGGAGGGAGGAAGGGAGGAGGAAGGGGGGGCCGGGGCGGGGCGAGGTGCCATCGTCATTACGCCATCCACATCTCCCCAGGACCCATGTCCGCACCATTTTGCAACTTGAAGAGAGCCGCGGCTCGAGAGGACCACATATCAGCAGCGCGCGCTTCCGTTCCGTTCCGTGTCCACGTCTTCCTCTTCCACTTCCACTTCCACTTCCACTCCCTCCGTCGTCGTCGTCGTCGTCGTCGTCTCGGGCGCGTGCGAAGACCGGGCGGCATTTACACTGCACAGACCAGGCTGAGTACTGAGTACTAGCGCCTGACGCCTGAGGCCCGGCGGGAGTAGGGGAACGTCGTGCGTCGTGCTGATAGATCTTGCGCAATCACGTCGCTATAAGCACCGAGACGTCGACGCGTACGAGGCACTAGTACTGTAAACATATATTCAAAGAACAGAACCAAAAGGCGTGATCGCAATGCGTCCGCGATCCAGCCCCTGAGGCCCGAGGCCTGAGGCCTGAGATACAGACTACGCATACAGTAGGCCTCGGGCTCGGCGCTCGACTGGCGACTGCATACACACCCGCGTTCCCGCGTTTTGACCTACATACTTGCTGCATGCTGGTATACAGTCAGTGTATGTAGACCATCGGCGATCGCGAGTCGCCAAGGCCGGAGCCATGTGCCGCCGTCTGTTCAACTTCGGGAATCGGTGTGCAGTGTTGCGGGGTTCAGCGCCCTCGGCGCTCAGCGCTCAGTGCTCAGCAACAGTGATTCCTGCCTGCTGCCTTCTGCCTTCTGCCTTCTTACATTGACAGGGTGCGCGCCCTGCGCGCACAACGCCCGAAGAAGGGGTGTCGAATGGGGAGCGTGGGCGTGAGGATGAGTGCGAGTGTATGCATGAGTGAGTGTATGCATGAGTGCGAGTGTATGCGTGAGTGAGTATGTGGGTTCGCCTGAGCCTGAGCCTGAGCCTGCGTGTCCGACTCCGACTCCGAGCGCGAATTCGAGCGAGCACCCTCGCCCTGACAGGCGCGAGGGGCGGGCACCGGTGCGTGCGCTCCCGAGCGCAGACACAAAGGGACGGCCGGACGTAAAGCGCGCTCCCAGCAGCAGCGGCAGCGTCATCCGAAACGGGGAGGGTGGGGCAAAGCCCGACAGACAGAACCACGAAAAAAACCATCGATATCATGATATGCAGACCTCAGATCCAGACCTTCAAAGTCCCACGCCTTCGATTTTCGATTACCGATTTTCGATTCTCGTCGTCGTCGTCTCGGGCGCGTGCGAAGACCGGGCGGCATTTACACTGCACAGACCAGGCTGAGTACTGAGTACTAGCGCCTGACGCCTGAGGCCCGGCGGGAGTAGGGGAACGTCGTGCGTCGTGCTGATAGATCTTGCGCAATCGCGTCGCTATAAGCACCGAGACGTCGACGCGTACGAGGCACTAGTACTGTAAACATATATTCAAAGAACAGAACCAAAAGGCGTGATCGCAATGCGTCCGCGATCCAGCCCCTGAGGCCCGAGGCCCGAGGCCTGAGATACAGACTACGCATACAGTAGGCCTCGGGCTCGGCACTCGACTGGCGACTGCATACACACCCGCGTTCCCGCGTTTTGACCTACATACTTGCTGCATGCTGGTATACAGTCAGTGTATGTAGACCATCGGCGATCGCGAGTCGCCAAGGCCGGAGCCATGTGCCGCCGTCTGTTCAACTTCGGGAATCGGTGTGCAGTGTTGCGGGGTTCAGCGCCCTCGGCGCTCAGCGCTCAGTGCTCAGCAACAGTGATTCCTGCCTGCTGCCTTCTGCCTTCTGCCTTCTTACATTGACAGGGTGCGCGCCCTGCGCGCACAACGCCCGAAGAAGGGGTGTCGAATGGGGAGCGTGGGCGTGAGGATGAGTGCGAGTGTATGCATGAGTGAGTGTATGCATGAGTGCGAGTGTATGCGTGAGTGAGTATGTGGGTTCGCCTGAGCCTGAGCCTGAGCCTGCGTGTCCGACTCCGACTCCGAGCGCGAATTCGAGCGAGCACCCTCGCCCTGACAGGCGCGAGGGGCGGGCACCGGTGCGTGCGCTCCCGAGCGCAGACACAAAGGGACGGCCGGACGTAAAGCGCGCTCCCAGCAGCAGCGGCAGCGTCATCCGAAACGGGGAGGGTGGGGCAAAGCCCGACAGACAGAACCACGAAAAAAACCATCGATATCATGATATGCAGACCTCAGATCCAGACCTTCAAAGTCCCACGCCTTCGATTTTCGATTACCGATTTTCGATTCTCGATTTCCAGCAAGCCGCGCGCGATGGGTATGGGTACGATAACCCCCCCCCC
>KN050098.1:0-31648 GCA_000743315.1 Lignosus rhinocerotis TM02 | reverse complement strand
TTCTGGCCATAGGCTATACACAGTAAGCTACAAGCCCCGGCCCCCTCGCTCGCTCAAATTTCACACCCGGCACTTGTGTACCATCAACGAACCCTCCCCCTCCCCCCCCACACTGCAGTACTTACCCAGCAGCCTCCCCGCGGACTGCCACATAGATGTCTGAACAGCCACCTGACATTGAGCTAATTCGGATTCGGATTCGGATTCTCGTGACTGCTTTTTTTTTTCTTTTTTTGAGCTAATTCGGATTCGGATCTCGGATTCTCGTGACTGCGTTTTTTTTTTTTTTTTTACTGCCTACTCGTCTCCGCTTTGTTGGGAGCCCATACATATCGTGTCGGTCGTTATTCGTGCTTGGGTTTTTATTCTGTGTTTTTTCTGCTCTTTTGGTGGGTCGGTGGATACATATCGTGTCGGTCGTTATCCGTTCTTGGGTTTTCATTTTGTGTTTTTTTTCTGTTCTTTTGGTGGGTCGGTGGGTCGGAATTCGGGATTCGGGTGGCCGTCGCTCTCGCGCGTTGTACCAGTGTTTTGTTATACTTTAGAATGGAGGCATCTCAAATGGGTACATACCCAAGTTCCCAGTGAGGCAGACCCAGCGAAAAAGTTTGGAGACAGACCGGGGTTATGGAAAAGCGATGAGTCGGCCCAGGTTCGAACTGAGGACCTTCTGTGTGTTAGACAGATGCGATAACCAACTACGCCACCGACCCGATGACTCCGACTTCGAGTCCGACTCTGGTGATCTGTCCAAGTCCAAGTGGTTGGACCAACATGTTGTTTCCTAGCCTGAGGTTGTAGGCTAGACTCTCAATAAACATCTCAGCATGATACTTCAAGGGGCTCAACGTCTCAACCCCTCCCTCTGAAAATGATCGAGGTATGTTGGGGGAAGCGTCTTATGCTAGGCATGCAGCCTGGCCCTCTGCAGTTACAGCTATCCATCCGCGTCCTGACTCTTCTTGACCCAATCACGGAATACAATCCATCGTCCGTTAACCCGTAAGTAGTGACCAAGGGTAAAGGCACACGCGTCGGCTGGAGAGTCACAACTCGGAGCGACGTCTTAACCATGAGCACCTCGGATGCTTGCGGCTGCAGCGATGGATTACGAGCGACTCCACATGACAAGCGAGAGAAAGAGGTGGTATAATCCTCGTTACGGGACGGTGCAAGCCATCGCCGAACGGTAAGCAGTGATGAGTGGGACTCGAAGTTATCTACACTCGTGCCTTGCAGATACTATGGCTCAGGGCACGCTGGTCTGCTGTTAGTACGCCCGTCGACGTCAACGGGCTGGCATGACCGTCATGCATCGTGCACGGAACGACGGGGTTCATGTGGGAGCACTGTTCCTCAAGCCGAACACCGCCGTGCGCTTTCTTACAATCGCACTCAAGGCTGACACTTCGATGTTCGCTTGGTTCCTCTTCCGGTGTGCTGGACAGGCTTCTTCAGGGACATGGCAGCTGCACGGTATGCGGCTGCGCAGGTACCCGCCGGGACTACTTTCTACAGCGACAGCCATCCCTGAGCAACTAACTGCAAGCCAGCGAGGTTCGGTACGAGGGGTGTGCTTCTCTTCGCCGTTCAAAAAGGGGACGTTCGGTTCTCAGCGGCGCCTTGGCTGGCGGGCTATCTATAAGCAGGCAACGCTTCTCCGTGCCTCGGCCTCAGTCATCCATCTATCAGTACTGTGCGCCCCGTTTCCCAGCCAATCAGGTAGCGACCGCCGAGCGATGGCACACTTCGTTTCTCGCAATCCAAGTCGGATGGTCTCTGAAAGCTCGTGGTTCGCACCGTTGGCACTTTGTGTCCCTTTAGCTCGAGCGAGCGCATGAACCTGGGTGTTCTTCCGAGAACCCATCGCATCTGCGTTCCTGCAGACACGGTAGTACGTCACGGGCGTATATTCTGGGTCTGCGGATCCGAGGCACGACACTGCAATATGTCCGTTAGCCCCCCCAAAGGAAGCGGCGCTACAGCTACCGGGACGATGCCATGGGCGTGTATATCTTCAGCGTGTCCATCGAATGTGTGTGTATGCATAGCGCTACGGATGCGAAATACCCGAGAACGCCGGATGCGAGCGGTAGTAGGATGTCACTGTCTAGTTGGGTATCAAAGAAAGGGAGCGTGTCAACGAGAGATGCTCGGGCAACGTCGTGGCGCCGCTTGCCCGGAAATGCGACATGTGGGCGTAGGGCCTTCAGTACGAGAAGATCATGAACCAAGGGTTGAGAACGATCTGTCAGCCGATGCGTCAGTTCACCTCGTCAAACATCAAGCATCAAGCGACGAGGCATGGAAGCCCTTACCGGGTAGGCGATATGGCACCCTGCAAAGATTCTGTTCCCGGGCAGTGAGCACTTGCAATCGTGGCGATACGGCGCGCAGCAGGGGAAGAGGAGGGAAGAGAGAAGGGGAGGGAGGGACTTACGCTAGCGGCACGACAACGGCCCAGTCCCAGCCGAATATGCGCCAGCCGATGGGGATGGCGTCCGTGGACATGACGATCATGGTGACACAGCAGGCGAGGCTGAGGACGAGGGCGAGCCAGAACCGTTTGAGGATCTTGGGCACCTCGAGCCAGAAGTTGGACCGCTCGACCTCTTTCTTCGTCGCGCCCCAGCTGATGTTGTACGAGAAGAGGTGCGCGAGGAGCGCCTGCGATAAGTGGATGCTGAGTCCGCCGAAGAAAAAGAAGCTGGGGGTGAAGACGCTGGGGTTAGCGCGACGTCGCCTTGCCACAATGAGGGCAGCGGGCGATACGCACAAGAAGGGAATCCATGTGAGATTCTCGATGATCGCGTCAATCAGGTTCCGCTGACCAAGGCGGTATTCGAGCAGGGTGAAGCCGACGTTTCCCGCACCGGGGAAGACGACCGTGCACGCAAGCCATATCTCGAAACTATGCTCGTAGAAGCCGTCGACCTGCGCGCAGCGAACGTGACCGATGTCTCGATTAGATGATAGGTGATACTTACTGCAATACTCCAGCCGAGCAAGAAGTAGTTGAGTACGGACAAGACTGACGATGCCGCAAGGCCATCTGCATTGGATTGATTCGAGTCAGTTCGCGTGAAAGGGTAGCCAAGAACTGTGTGACGTACAGTACGAGAACATATCTGTAGAGGAGAGTTGTGAGTGTCGAGTCAAGACAAGCAGCGCATGTGCACATACAAGCCATCATGCTGATCTTGTAATGCACAGGCGCATTGGACCAAAGGAATGTCCTGAGTTGTTTGGTGATAGGCCCAAGACGCCACCAGTCAATGAGCGGGTTGAAGATGAGCTCGTTGCAGCCTAGCCAAAAAAAAAAGATGTCACGCCCCGTTCTTCAGCTCAAATCAAGGGCAGTCAGATGAGCTCGTTGCAGCCTAGACAAAAAAAAGATGTCACACCCCGTTCTTCAGCTCAAACCAAGGGGAGTCACCGTATGAGTATTTCTGCCAGCGATTGAGCTCGTCGTCACAAGTCAGCGACACGCCCTCCTTGAACGCGCCCTCGGAGTATGTAGCCCAACTAATGATGTACCCAGCGAGCTGCAGTCGAAGCGCCATATCAAAGTCTTCCGAAATGTACCCAGCGAGCTGCAGTCTAAGCGCCATATCGAAGTCTTCCGACACGTTCGACTCGGACCAAATCTTCTTCCCACCATCTTCGGGGTCGATGAACGCCGCGTCCTGCAGCGCAGACCACCTGAGGAAAGCGTTGTGCCCCACGAAAGGCGCGACCTCGCCGTTTGCGCAGCCCATGGAGATACACTTGTTGATCCTCCGGGTGAAGTGGGCGATGCCGTTCTCAAAGTAGTGATGGGCGACCTGCATCACGTCCGACTCGTGCTGAAGGATGGCGACGTCCGGGCACTCGGCGAGCTCGCGTGCCGCGTCGCGCAAGCAGTCCTCGGGGACGACCGTGTCGGAGTCGACGAGGAGGATGATCTCCCCGACGCGGATCGACTTCCCGTTCGCAGCCCAGGGACGCCACCGCTTCCCGCTCTCCTCGTACATCTCCTCGATGGCGAGCTTGAGCGCGCGGTCCTCGAGCGACTCCTCTGTGGTGTCGTGCGCGCCGTGCGCCTCGAGCTCCAGGAGGTGCTTCTCGAGCTTGAGGGAGAGCGCGAGCCCGTAGTTCATATTCGACGCCTTCTTGAACCGACCTGCACGCGTGAACCCGTCGGGCGCACTGCTATGGGGAGGGCGCGCGACCCAGCCGATGTTGTGGTCTGCGTAGAAGGCCTTCCGAGCTTCACGCTCTTCCTCGGGGAGGAGTTGCATTCCGTCCTCATTGATGAAGATCGAGGACGTGCCGCCTTGGCGGGCGTATGTCTGCATTGCCTTCTTCAGAGAATACACGGATGGCGCGCTAGAACAAGGGCGAGGTTATGTGATGTCAGTCTCACGATGGACTGCGACGGAGATTGCGGGATGAGGATCTGGGAGGCGTAACACGATGAATGTCTTGGATGCCAAACATATTACCGAATGTCCGAGCCCCAAGCGCTTTCACGAGTACACACTAGTATGGTGTACCGCAGGGCGACTCATGACGCGCGAACCGTAACTCTAAACGGAACACTTACATGGTCTCCGTCAAACTCTCCTTGTAGACCGGCATCTGGATGGTGATGTGCGGCAGATTGGAGTCTAAGATCTTATTGGGGGCCGGGCGAATGGCCGAGTAGTACTTTGAGTTCTCGTGATACTGCGACACCGGCCCGAGACTAGAATGGATGAGTGATCCTTGTGATCGCAAGATACGATTCTGAACATACACGTAGGAGACATTGCTGATGATCTGTAGACAGAAGAACTAGAGCGTTGCCTCGTTCAGTGTGCATCGCATATATGTATGTGAGCAAAATGGCGCACCAAGGAGACGCAAAACAAGAAAGGCGCGGTAGACAGGAGAGCGAACCGGGTCCACTTTCCATCGAGAAGAGATTCTTCAAGCAGAATGGAAGCTCCGCTGGCGATGAAGACTGCCAAGACCCCCGTTAGAAGCGTGCAAGGCATGGAAGGGGAGACATATCGCTCACATATTGACATCGCAACCCCAAGACCGTTGTACAACGGCGCGATGAGACGGACGGGCCGCGGGGAGGGTCCCTCTGCGGTCTTCTCCACGTCACCCTTGTCCGTGATCCAGTATGCGAAGCCCCAGAATCGCTTCTTCCTGCCTGTGGAGCCAACCGCTTGTGTGGGAGTCGGAACATCCTGTGTCTCGACCTGCTCCTTAGCCTTCTCGGTCAGATGGGCTTCGGAAGAGCCAGGCAGCGAGGAGAAGTTAATGGACGCGATGGAAACATTCGTCGAACGATGTGTCCAGACGAGCTTGATGAGCTTGTCCTCGAAATCACGGCATGTGGGGATGATGTTGTCTAGGTTGTAGGACCAGACGATGAGAACGCGCTCATCCCTCTGCACACCGTGGAAAAAACAATCAGTATCTCAACCTCTTGACCTGGGAACCTAACACTCACGATGAATGCGCCACATTGTTCTTTGTCGGCGGTGCCGAGCAACGAGATAGTGTCAAGAACCTGGATACGGGTATTTTGGTCAACGTAGATGGCGTCTGCGTCGTGCTTGCTGCATGCGGTGCAGTGATCAGATGGTCAGCGCATGGACCCTGGACGAGTCGGACATGACGTACACTGTGGCAAGTGCGGCATTGATGGCGGCGCTACGAAGCTTCACAGCGACCACAGGGTTCAGCAGACGTACCGCCGCCTCGAAGGATTCTAGGTGGGGATTCTCGTAGGGGAAGACGCGGAACATCCCATTGTCGACGCGGATGCAGACACCTGCATGGATGTTCTCTTCGGAGGGCTTGAACCAAGCGTCTCCTTGAGTCTACAAGCAAGGTCAGTGCCGGCTGTGGATGAAGAACGGGAGGTTTCGACGCGCCTGCTTGAATATGTGGTGGAGCAGGGCATCATACGCGTCGTAGTCCATGTTAAACGAAGCACGTGTACGTGGATGAGCTGAGTAGGCGCAGTAACGCGCACGGCGTACGAGGGGAGGAGGCGTAGAACTGAGCCTGTTTAACAGGAGGTGTGAGGACCCTACATATACCGCTCATGGTGGAAGCAGTCGTCGACTGCCTAGCCGGCACGAGCTGTCGCCGCTGCATACACAGCCAAGCATAAGGCATCATCGTTATTGACAAACAAAGAAGATAGAAGATTGACCGGAATGCGTGACGTCCTATCGTGTCCATTCCAGCGCACCTGGAGATGACATGCCGACAGGGTTCAGCGCGGCGCAGAGAAGTATCTCACATCGCGCGTAGGTAGAACGCTTTGCAAGCCAGGCTTGTCACCACCCTGAATCTGACGCGCGAGAACGGCGCGGCACGGCCTGTTGTGAGAAGTCCATGAGCGCTGCGCAGCCCCAATCCTTCGTTTGCCCAGTGCCCGACGTACCTCCGCATAATCCGTCAAAGACATCGGCCGCTGAGCTTTGTTCTCGATGAATTAGGTGAGAAACACGCTTCTTGCCGTCCAACCTAGTTGCTATTCCTGGGCATCCAGAGGAGGCAGTCAGACGGCTATCATACGGAGCTTGCTAAGCTGCATCATGTCTGAGCAGTCCCAGCCTCCGGTGTCTGCAATGGAAGATATTCCGAGACGGGGGACATTATCGCGGTGCGGCAACCGGCAACTCACCGACTGAGAAAGAAGTGTAGAGCGTTTTGGGGGCCAGTAGCTGAAGAACTCACCGACTGAGAAAGAAGTGTGGAGCGTTTTGGGGGCCAGTAACTGAAGAAGGTTTCCCATCGTTTATGCATCACATCCCATATTCGCGTTATGGGATCTGGCTCGCTGAAGGAGGAACTTGCATTAACAGACTTGCCGTTATGGTCCAGTACAAACCGTATTAGCGCCCAAGAACGTGGGAGGAACATGAGAATCTAGGCGCGGAAGCACCTCCTAAATATTGATGACTCCTCTACCTCCATACACAACTTCGGGTCTTTCCTGCGATCCTGCTTATGGTTTATATGAACGACCAGAGGCACTCATCCAGTTCATCACTCATGCGGACTTTGCGTTTCACCGACAGATCTTCGCCCAACGTTGCCACACTGGACGGCCATCTCACGCTGTCGTAATGATTCCTCTCGTTAGCTCCCAATAAGTCCCCAGTATGCTCAACCTCTGAAGCGTGATGAGTTCCTGTGTGTGGGCCCTATGAGGCCCTATGCCAGCGATAGCCTTAGGGAAGCAATGGTCTGACAGCCATCATCCAGGTACTGATGAACGGCTTCTGTCGCATCCGAGTCCGCGTGCTACCGACGGCGTGGTCTGTCTTGTACTTGGCAGTCGTGCCCTTCTCAAGAGTCAAGACATGCGGCACCACGGCGAGAGTTTTGCAACCGAGGACCCCAGAATCTTGTGAAAACATTTCTAACCTTCGTTCCTATGCCGGCGGCTGGATGTCCGACTAGATCGATATGAACGTGACTAGCGGTTCCCTCACCGAAACCTCTACGCGACAATACATACTGCCAGCCAATAAGATGGCCAGCATCGCCGGCGGCTGTGTGTGTCTGCGCAAGAAACGACTTCTAGAGGTCGTTCACACCGATGTCCGATGACGTCGATACAAAGTCTATATCATATACGTTCCGGCTTTGTCGGAGGCAGATCACACGGCGACAGTAAGTATCTTACTCTATCTCACTTGCCACGATGCTCTCAAACTCTCAGCTTGACGTCATGTTCCTTTTACTGTGCGCTCCGTCCCTCCCAAGTCCAGCCGTAGCCTTGTGATGACTCCCACAGTGGCAGACAGGTTCAAGTTCTTATTAATTCTCACTGCACTGTCGTTTGCCTCAGTAACCCTTATACGCCTTACATTCAGATAGTTGCTGCCCACCAAATGCCAAACTCATACCTCAGTACTGTCTCCGGTGGCTCACAGACTCCGCACCGGACGTTCTCTCATACTTGTCGTACTTCATGCAAAACATCCTGACGCTGCCACTACGAAGGGCGATCGTCGCTTTTACATGCAACAAAGTTCCTATCCTTTTTACCGTCCTCTGAGCCGTCATTTTGGCCAACGAAGACACAGGCACATTTTCGTGCTCTGAGCTATACGTCTAACAAAGCTTCCCCCATTCTGTATTTTAGGGGCCCTTCCGTAGGGAGCGCGACACTTGGGTGTTCGGACATTCTGCCGAGCGGTGAAATCATGACTTAACGGATTGCTCAAGATGCGTCATCGTCTATGTATGCCCACACCTACAGCACGTGGTACAGGCTGTAGAGTGACGGAATCTGGCGCTTGTCCTGACTTTCCGAAATAACAATGGCACACCCGTCCTGTCAACTTTGCAATCGTGGAGTTATAGGCCATGGACCACTCTTCACCCGTGCCCTGTATTACTACGGAGCCCTGTCCGCTATGCTAGCTGCTCGCGGTTCATGTCACCACCGAACGAACTGCGCGTTGTCGAGGGGATGGTTTGCAGAATTGATCAGGTTTGCACGTATACTCTACTCTACGAGTATCGCTAAACTTGCATGATTGCTCCAGCATTCCTCTTCACTACCACTTAGCCTCTACATGGCTTTGCTATCGCTCGCTCTCCTATGTCGCTCTCGTCCATCTGCTTCCCGCACGCACACAGAGGACTGCGGACCGGGATCGTTCCCCATCACCACCAACCACCAAGGTGTGTCGCGATTATAGGAGAGGTTCTGAACAAGCATCACGCTTCTACAGAGAGGCTCGTCAAGTTGGTGCATACAACACGGGAATGGGGAGCTCGCAGATGTGCGCAATCTGCCGTGCATGTTCCTCAATTTATACTAGTAGCAGGCATAACCGTATCGAACCACTGTGAACGACGTATCGTACCTGTCACGTCCACGTATACACAGGCTTGCAGAGGTGGGCGAAGTTCAACGGAATCTGGCAGGAGCGCAGCATGGAAACATATGTCCTCAAGGTTCAATAGCTCCTGACGTAGTCCACTGGGTATGATGATATCGGATCAAAAGGTCCACAGGAGCAACGAGTGTAGGACTGCGACCCTTTGACTGTGCTCACTTCGCCGGACCACTCGGAAACAGGGCGCGGTTTGAAGTAATTCCATGTTAGCCTTATGAGTTGTACTCGTACTTTCATAACCGTATCGAACCACTGTGAACGACGTATCGTACCTGTCACGTCCACGTATACACAGGCTTGCAGAGGTGGGCGAAGTTTAACGGAATCTGGCAGGAGCGCAGCATGGAAACATTTGTCCTCAAGGTTCAATAGCTCCTGACGTAGTCCACTGGGTATGATGATATCGGATCAAAAGGTCCACAGGAGCAACGAGTGTAGGACTGCGACCTCGGAAACAGGGCGCGGCTTGAAGTAACTCCATGTTAGCCTTATGACTCGTACTCGTACTATATGAAGGGAAACATATGTCCTCAAGGTTCAATAGCTCCTGACGTAGTCCACTGGGTATGATGATATCGGGTCACAAGGTCCACAGGAGCAACGAGTGTAGGACTGCGACCCTTTGACTGTGCTCACTTCGCCGGACCACTCGGAAACAGGGCGCGGTTTGAAGTAATTCCATGTTAGCCTTATGAGTTGTACTCGTACTTTATGAAGAAGAACTACCCGACGAACGACATTCAGGACAGGCTCGGGCTCGGGAACGGTCTGGCTTTGTGGCACTGGTGCTGGTCATCGCACTCGCACCTCTACCTCGGATAGTGTTTACGGTGCTGCCAGTGCAGCTGGAGCTGGGAGCAGTCGTAGTCATCGTGATTGAACGCGAGGGTTGGAGAAGCTGAGCGATGTCAAGCGTGTATCGATACATCAAGGTCCTTGTGTTCCGAGTCTCTCACCCCTCTTCCGTTTCACCTGGCATGAGTGTACAACGTGTATACAACGTCGATTTGAGTCTCAGCTTAGCATGTCCAGTAGCAAGGAGGCCCACGCTACAGCCCTAGTACGTACCGGCTATACTTGAATGCAGTGTCCGCCAGGAGCTGGTGGATATGCTGGTGATACGTTTGTTACTATCATGGGAAACACATATCCTCAGTGAGGGTGAGAGCGAGGCAGGAGCCTGAGAGAGAAAGACGTCACCGAAACTTGCGGCTACCGACTCCATGATATAACACGGATTAAACTCTCGGAGTGGGCGAGGCCCATATGCGCGCATCTCCTGAAAGCCTGAGTGGGAGTCGAACACTCAGCGAACGACGGTGACATCGCGCGCCTCTAGTGAACCAAGTCAGCCATGTATGACATCGATGAAGACTGATAGATATGTATACATGAATGCCACACACGCGCGCGCGCGAGTAGGGTACCGGACAAAAGAGGCAAACGAGATCTTGCACCTCGCGAAGAGGGAAAGCACACCAGCCATTGAGGTGGACATCAGACCATGACCGAGGCTAGCGCGTGGACCCCACATCCTGGAAGAACATGAAACATAAGCGGATAAGCGGGTGCCAGTGAGAGCGGCTCGGATCAGAAAGAGATAAAGAGGGCCAAACACCGCCGGCGCCGCAGGTGATGACACAAGTTAAGGCGCAATACATTGTAGAGTATGTATGTCTGTATGTAACTGTAAGAACAACTGATATCTGATATCAATGCATGAGCTAGCAGGCGTGATGCGTGGGCGTGGGCGTGGATGGGGGGGGGCGTGAACGTGGACGCGAACGTGGATGGACGTAGACCACAATGACGTGGCGGAAGAGAACAGTCGTGACGACGAACGATACGAAGAGCGAGGTGGGGCAGCATAGCGAGCGAGACATTAGTTAGGATTGAAGTCTTCGAAGTACGGGTGATTCAAAGCGCGCTTGGCTAGCAAGGATCCGTCATTCACTACCCATACCGCGAGCGAACAGAAGAATCATACCGGAGATGCGCTTGGTTGTGTCGTACGTGAGCGTGAGCTAATAATTGGACAAAGAGAATTAAATTGCGGTCCCATGAGACGTAGAACGAATGCACACACCTTCAGCAGGTCAATGCCGTTGTCATCCAATGCGGGAACGTGTTCATGGAGGTTCTGCGGCGACCAATGAGGGAACGAGGGTTTATAGTCTGGCAATTCAAGGATGCCAGGCCAAACTTCCTCGTTCGGCGTCCCGAGTACCCTGCACATTCACGAGCGTCAACGACGAATATGAAACCACTGGCGGAAAACCGACTTGAAGATCTTGAAGATCTGGTCAATCTCCGAGTCTCCAGGAAACAAGGGGTGTCCTCGCATGCACATCTCTGCAAAGATGCAACCCACAGACCACATGTCGATAGCAGTGGAGTAGTGGCGCGACCCCAGGAGAACCTCCGGCGCACGGTACCATAGCGTCACGACCTGTCAAAGAAAATTTCTTGGTATTCAATATGCATCGCGGAGGTTGCGCACATCAATCACGGACCTCATGTGTATACGTCCTCATGGGAATACCAAACGCGCGAGCAAGTCCGAAGTCAGCGAGCTTGAGGTTGTCATTTTTATCGATCAACAGATTTTGCGGCTTCAGGTCACGATGGAGGATACGATGCGAATGGCAGTAGAGCAGGCCTGACGTAAGCTGATGCGTGAATTTCTGCGTCTCCATTAGCAATTGAGCTCGTAACGGATATAGGCATGACTGCCTCCCCGCCAAGGCGTGGACGCAAAGAAACGCTGTCACGTGACTCGTGTGATATACACGTCCTTCAACCAGTGACGGCTGCCCGGACGTGTTCCGACGCGACGAGGGGCATCCACACGCGTCAAACACGCGTATATAGTCAGAGGCGGCGTGTAGATAAAATCTGATGGAGGAGAAAAGATGGGCGAGAAAGGGAGACATACCTTGACAATGTTAGGCGTGATGGGGCGTCCAGACTTGTTGCCGTTCTCCATGTATCGTTTGAGATCCACGTCAAGGAATTCAAAGACAAGATACAGCTTCTGGTCGGCATGTACGATATCGAGGAGCCTGAGGAGCACATAAGGCACCGTGAGCGGAACATAAATCGAACTCGACGCAACAACGTCCCCGGACGAAAATATGAATCGCAGACGAAGTAGAGGGCAGTACGAGGATAGAACACACAGAGATCACCAACTGGAGAATACTGACCTCACAACGTTCTCATCTTTGAGTTCCTTGAGAAGACTGATTTCCCGGATGGCCGTACTGGGAACACCCTCATCTTCGGCTTCTAACCTGATCTTCTTGAGCGCCACAACCCTATTCGTGTTGATATCCCGAGCTTTATAAACGACACCATAGGTACCTGATCCAGGGCGAAGGGACGGCAGGGTCATCAAAGATGAGGAGCGGGCGTGAGACCATCGAAAGGATCTTTGACCATAGACAAGCATACTGACCCTCGCCTATTCGTTCATCACAATGTCCGCCGTTTAAACTCGTAGATTAATGCTGAGATATCGGATGATACTCACCAATCTTCTCGATCTTGGAGTACCTTGAGAGCAAGGTCAGTCCTAGCTCCGACCACAATCCCCCAACCAACTCACCGTTCCATGTCTTCGTGCTGATATATTGAGGGAATCGAGCGAGAGACTCCTTGCTGTAAACCAGAAGCGTGGACGGGCGGGAAGGGCGAAGACCAGGCTGAAGTGAGAAGACGGAAGACTGGACGGGCGGGTGGGTGGTGGGCAAGAGCAAGGCCAGAGCCATGGGCTATATAGACGCTTATGTAAGCATCTGGTGCAAGGCCCAGTAAGGAAAAAGCATGCGGTGCGGGAAGCAACGTTGGACAATCGAGGAATGTTCAAAAGTCTGTCAATCGGACTGAAATCCCTGTCAATCCCCGAAATTAGATGCGCCCGGGGACATTAATGTCTTTACAGTCTCCGCACTAACTACTTGTACTGATTTCATCCTTCCCGCCCGCCATCACCGCCATTTTGGCCTGCATTTTTGTGGCAAAATGAGACCATCAAGACCCTGATGGTTCACAACATGGGATTTGCGTGATCCGAATTCGAGCGTATACTATAGCTGTGGATCTAACCAACTTTCTTGTCTCACGTACTACTCTCTGACTAGTGAATCTTGAACTCAATATAGGTATCAACATAGGTCTCCTCTTAACCCTATGGCCATGGCTCCGCATTCTCGAGTTCACAATCATTGACTCCTACAGTCATTGGCATAGTATCGACCTACTGATTTGTCAAAGCCATGGCGCAGCGAAAGTAGGCAACGTAAGTCACTTCTCCCCTGCGTTGCATCAGCGATAACATAAACGCGCAGTCCGCGGTGGGACACGATCTCCGGGAAGGTTCACGATCTAGGTCATATGCATGTTTCCCGTCTCCGGCGCGAACTTGAAAGGAACCCCGTTCTGCCAAGCTGACCATGGGCATGTGCAGCGCATGTGCAGCAGCTGCGGCAGCTTCTCGATAATATCCTCTCAGTCCGGACCGGCTCGCTATCACTGAGTTCAATGTCCTCTGTGGTGACTCCTTCAGGAACATCGTCATGATATCTTCCATCCTTCTGCCAGGACCTCACTGAACCGGTGTTGCGAAGGAAACAAGTAACTTGCACGTCTGGTTCCGTGGATACCTAGGCCTCCCATGACCACTCATTCACACCATCCCCTTGCCACTTCTAATTGACCAGTAACTGCCCTCCCCAACTGTTTGTCAGTGGGTACTTGGTGTATATCATGGCCTACCAGAGCTCTGTCAGAACCTCATGTTTATGTCCTCGTCTACGGTAACGCTGGGCTAAGGACCTTACTGCACCGTGACGCATCTCCCGCTCGCTCAGTTGTCTACACTCCTTACGGGCACCGGAAGCGTGGTGATTCCGCCAAACTCTCTCAAGTTTTCCGTCGCAATGTATCTATTCTACTGCCCTCCTTAGAGGCTTCAGCACCGTCGACAGAAGTACTTGTGCAGTAGACTAGCCATTATGAGTTCATACATGAAGGCGCTCATGGCTCGATGTTTTCCACTGGCACTTGATGCTTAGCACCGCTATTGCCTTTCTTCAGTAGCGCTCTCTCTTGACTCCCCAGTAACCTCCTTCCTCCCGAACCATATAATCTGTTTTGTCTATGATCCACGAGGCGTGATGCACTGCTTTCCATTCAAATCCTGTCTCATCCGAAGTCACCCAAAAACTTCTCAGCACGTACGCTGCCGTCCCGTGAAGATGCCCCAAACAAGATGTTCATGGACAATGATGGTATGCAGAGTTTTTCTGGAGTGATGTTACTCGTGTTTTTGGGTGGGCAGTCCGTGCTCCCTGGGGTGTTAGGACCAGCAATAAAAATTGCTATAGCAAGCTCCTCCAGATGAAATATAAATTAGATAGCTCGAATTTCAAGCCGACTGATTTCTTCCCATTGGCTGCGCGCTATTATGTAGAGTCGTCCATCCCTTAATTCAACAGGTCCTCATTGTCTGCCTAGGGGAGACTAGCGATATGGGCTCTTGGTATACGAGTTGCAACGGTCAGAGAATCTCCTGTTAATGTTGCATCTTCGTTGCGATGGCCTTGATCATCAGATATTTCACGAACTCAGTGAACGTACAGCGAGCATACATCCTGCTTTTTTCTACCACGGCGGAGTGGCGTGTGTCCAATCAGCCTGGCCTTGGCCACGCCATTCCTTCATCAGCCCGCGGGCGCATACGCGTTACGTCAATGTACTGCCCCGGCCACATATCCTCGGCTGATCGTGCATCAGCGCTCAACCACAGAACGACGGATGGCAAACAGATAGCTGGGGCAGAAAGAACACACTTACTGCGGTCAATAATATTTACGTCCGGCTCGTCGTCGTCATCCTCGCCTTCTGCGGACGGATCCCAGCGGTCGGCGGCAGCAGCGGCAGGGTTCTTCTCTCGGTCGACAGCGAGATCTTTCATGAACCGGCTAAGCGAGTCCTCCTTCACCGCTTTGAGCGACTGCTCTCGCGCCTCGCGGGCACGCTGGAGCTCCGGGAGGTATTCTCTGTGATCGGGAGAAGGGGAGGAGGTGAGAACGATGAGGATCGATGGGGATAGAGCAGCCGGAACGCACTTCTCGTATTCAGCCCGCGATGCATCGACCGCTTCGAAGAACTCTTTGACCCCGGCCCCAGTGACGCTCGATACCCCAACAGCCTTCGCGAACGTCAGGCTCAGTCAGCCGCTTCTTATGGACGCTCACACTGGATGGCGAGGCTGAGAGGCTCACCTTGAGGTGTTTGTAGAACTCGTCGAGCACGAGACTCATGCTATTCATCAAGCTGTTCATGTACGTCGGCTCGCCCTCATCGTCCGTCGTGCCTTGGTGCGTCGCGAGCGCTGCCTGGAACGCTTCGAAATCTTGCATCCACTCGACCGCGAAGTCGTGTGGTCGCACGTCCGTCTTATTGAAGACGAGGATGAATGGCAGTTTGGTCTTGTACAGAATGCTGTGAGAGCGCTGGTCAGGATGAAATTGCCATGTGGAATTGGGGAGCAGTGTGTCAGCCAGCCTGAATCACATCCTTGGAGAGCTCTTACAAACGGACTTGGGCCAATGTGGAGCACGTCTCAATCCGAGTGCGCCGCCGCGTCGCTAGTGACATTAGAATGCCACAACGGAATTGATACCCCTTCACACAACGCAGGTGCTGTAACTAAAGGAATCCGCGATATGAAGCTAGATGAGGCGAGCGTCGTCCATGAAGGATTAAAGTGATTCACTTTGTACTTGACGCCTCAACTGACTCATTGTTGTGGTAGCAATACACAGCTACCAAGCGGAGACAGAAGTACAAAACGAAGCCCAGACGCCAAACTCGTACAGGCGGATTCGAGTTATCCCTTGTTCAGTGACAAGGTCATGGGGGTCCTCAATCGACTCTTCTTCCACTTGGACGGGATGTCTCCCGATCCAAATACGAGAGTCAACCCACGGAGGAGAACTCCAGAGTTACTCCTGTCATAACCGGCAAACCGACCACGGGTCTTGCCCTCGGGAACAACACTGGATAGGTGGGGACCTCCATTACATCAAAAAGGGTGCAGGAAACCTATGCTGATTTCCCCGGCGCCCTCTTCGATGGATCATCTGTCGTCAGACCCATCTCACCCAAGTCATCATGGCGTACACAATGTCGCATTACCCCCACCATTAAATGCACCGGCGTCCCGAGACGGCCAGAAAACCCATGAGATACCTCATTGTTAACCGCTTTCCGAGCCTATCGTGCACGAGAGATGTACGGCTGTCAATCACTTGCTCACCTGCAGGCATAGAGCATGTTTGACATGAATGTTGCGGGTGCCGTTGTTCGGGGTGTATCGATGATATACGCCACGACAGTGGGGAGTGACGACGCCACAGCGTCAGTTATAATGGCGCCTGACGCCGACCATGTGAAGATTTCTATCTGACCCGGGGTGTCGAGGATAACATAGCTGGATTGAGTCAGCATGAGGGGACGAGCCTCGGACCTCAACCAGGAGCTTACTCGACAGTATCTGCACGTTTTTCGACGATGTCTAGCACCTGGTCGAACTTCGTGGTGAACAAGTTCAGAGCGGTCAGAATACCTCCGTTCGGTCCGAGGTTGTACCTGGATGTCGGTGTCAGTAACCACAATGATATAAGACGTGAGGAACTCAAACACACACTCCTTCATGACTTGGTGGTAATCGACGGTGTCCCGAATGTCAATATTCGCTTCATATGGTGTGTTTGCAACCGCTGGGTCTAGGTTGAGAACGTAGGGCGGCGATGTTGGGTCCAGTGAATGCAGGTACGAATTAATTCGCTGCACAAATGTCGATTTTCCCGCTCCCGCCATGCCGATGGCAATGATGACAATCGGCTTTCTCTTGTCCGTTTTCTCGTTCGCTCCTGTCTCAGATGTACCTGCTGCTGAATTTTCTGGCTCCATGTTCCAAGGTAGTGAGAGAGAGTAGAAGAGTTCCCCTGCGCGGGAGCTGCCGCCTCAGAAGGAGTCACTCTGTGACAGTATGCGGTCACAATGAGTCACTCCATATAATCACGCCTCCTAGGCTGTCTCCGCGTTTCCCGACGATTATCTTGACTTCGACAACGACTACAAGGACGGTGGCGAGGACAACGATGGCTATGGATACTGCTAACGCTGAGCGATCCAACATAACAGGTACGCCGCACAGACACTGGGGGAAGGTGCCTTTGCTCAGCCGAGTCGAAGGCATCGTCCTGCACGTCGAGGAGAACGACGAGCAGCCGTCGGAGATCCTCACTTTTCACAAATCTCACTCTTGCACTGTCGCCGTGGGCCGCAAGTCAAGTCAAAGCGCCACGGATTTAAACCCCGAGCGAGCCTTGTTTCGTTGCCCGGTAGTAAGTCGTAAGCATGCGAAGATCACATTCACAGAAGACGGAAATGTATGCCGTGACCCTCATGTAGAGCTATGCATGCACTGAACCCTCTATCCTGCTCTTCATCCAAGGTCTACATCATTGACCTCCACTCGCACCATGGCACGCACATTCTGCGACCAGGCGACTTTGTATCAACTGCTCTTAAGCCCGAAATTCCCGCCGTCCTCGCAGATGGCGACCTGATCACATTTGGCAAGAGCGTGGGCCGGGACGACTACCTCGTACGCCCTATCGTCGTCCGGATAGAGCTGATATTCGGTGGGGACGCCCTTCTCCCGGCACCCCTACCCCTACCGAGGTCGCTCGATGCAGATGCTCCGGACGGCTCGTCACAGCCACCCTCTCCATCTCAATCTCCAGCTCATGACCACGAGTGCGATGAGAAGTGGCCGAGGCCAACCAGCACTGGCCGTTACGGTGTGTTCCTCCCTTCTCCCGAGTCCTCGCCGTCGAGCTCGGATGGCGAGTCTGACATCCAAGAGATCTCGCCGCCGACGTCTCCTCGAGAGTCTGTACCTCCGTTGCCCTGCTTTTCCAGGGTAGGCAGCTCTGTCTACTCTGTAGGACGCCTGCGCCTTTTGCAGCAGATTCTTCCCCCTGTCCGTTTCCCATCTGATGCCGTTCGGTCGAAGGACCTATTCTCGTTCGAGGAGGTCATCCCCCAGATTGGCATAGCAGAAGAGGAGGAGGATATGGACCTTTCCTCAAGCCGGGCATCTTCCCCTATCGAGACGCACAGCGTACACGAAGAACCATCTATCATCGGCGCGTGGCCTGGGTCGCCCTTCAGGATCTCCGAGTCCATCGAGTGCAATTTCGCTACTCTGCCATCCATGGAGCGTGAAATTATTGAAATCTCCGATGATGACTCCGCGTCGCCAGTTCCAGATGCACCGGTGAGCATGCTTGCAGAGGAGAGTGAGGGAGGACCTGAGATGAGGAACGACGAGCCGGCTGTCAAGATGATGGACGTCATCTCTGGGCAAGCTGAATCCATTGCTGAAGTGCAGACTCCGCGTCCCCAACCCGAAGAGGACCATATCGAGGTCACCGAACTGGGCGATGGGCCCCTCACTTTTGACCTCAGTATAATCGAGGCGCAAGTCGCCGACACCTACGTTAGTACTACCCCAGAACTTCGCGACGCCGTTCCAGGCAAAGCTGACCTTGTGCAGACTGAGCTGAACGACCTCCGTGCTGCTCAAGACAAGATCGACGATCTGTTCAACGAGCATGTCCAGCAGACGAAAGACCGACTCAACGCTCTCGATATTCAGATGCGTTCGACACAGACCTGTTTAACAGAGCGCAGCGGCGAGCTTGAAGTCATACAGACGCGCTTGCAGAGCCTCGGGGACGCGATGTCGGTCTTGCAGGAGCACAGCGCAATGGCGGACCGTGTTGAAGAGCTCGTGAAAGAGGTAGGAGCGG
This sequence comes from Lignosus rhinocerotis TM02, assembly GCA_000743315.1. Lineage (NCBI taxonomy): Eukaryota > Fungi > Basidiomycota > Agaricomycetes > Polyporales > Polyporaceae > Lignosus > Lignosus rhinocerus. The sequence continues at coordinate 12,852 of KN050098.1, read as the reverse complement.
CGAAGGATTTGCTGCAAGGTCTGCCCCTATTCTCTTTACTCTCTCCTTGTAGCAATTGACCCATCAGTCCATCGTATGACGCTTGCAGAGACTTGTGCGCTGCAGTGTCAGACACGGACGCAGATGGAGCAAGAACTTGAGACTGTCAAGGCTCTCCGTGCGGAAGCTGCTGCTACCGTCGCCGAAGCAAGGTTGGCTTGTGCTGCTGCGCAGGTACGTCCACGACACGCTTGGATCTATCTCTCGCTTACTCACTAGCTGCTGCGCAGGTACGTCCACAACACGCTTGGCTCTATCTCTCGCTTACTTACTACTAGCAGACCTCGAACGCTCTCAAGAGGAAGAGAGATGATGTCGATGAAGGCGATGATGTTCGGACCGTCGCTGATGGCTCCCGAGAGCCTCTAACGGCGCCATCGCCGCCCAAGCGGAGGCGGACACTGCGCGTTATCACCGCAGTGGCTCGTACCGCGACTGTTGCGACGCTCGGCGCCGTCGCTGCCTGGTCTGCACTAGCATATTACTAGACATTGCCAGGGCCATCGATGAAGGTGAGCGCGTCTAACGACATACAATTCACTGCGATCTTCATCTTCCTGGTCCAACGTCAAATAGTGGCATGATCAGGACTAAGTATCTCTGGGGATCGATATGGGAGGGCACTGTGTGGCAACATTATTCTGTCATGTTTTGCCTTCACAGGGACGTTATGCTGCGCATGATGTAATATGTATGTTAGGATGAAGTTTCGAGAATCTGTATTATTCTGCCTATCTACCTACCTAAATGCACTGTTACCTGCATGCGGATGTTCCTTAGGTTTTACCACTCTGAAACACTACAGTGCATATCCTCGAGGAAGCAGCACGATACCACGTATTTGATTGTGATATAAATTGTTGCAGAGACGATAACAACAGACAGAACAGATAGCACGATAGATATCCAAACTACAAGAGCATTAACAATATCTGGCAAGTTCTCCAGACTGTGACAACTCCGAAACGATAGCACGTAATCTACTTCCCATAGGTGCTGAGCATTTGCCGCGTGAGTGCACGGAGCATCGCGACCGTAACGATGGGCTTCTCGCTGGTGTCGGTAGCCCCTGACGTACTCGGCGGCGGCGAGGCCGACAGCCCGTTCTTCTCCGCATTGGTGTCGCCAAGACCATCCTCAGACGGTGAGGGCCGTAGCCGCTTGGAAGAGGTGGAGCTGCTCAGGCGGAGATCCTCCGTGGATGCCCGGCGTTTGGGAGAGGGAGCGAGTGAAGCACGCAACGCGACATCAGCAGCGAGCTGCCGGAGCTTCCCCGTCTGCATCTCGATGGTCCGCTGAACGGACGTGACGGCGGCGTCCACTACGTCTTTGGGCAGAACGACAGGCGAAGCGAGGCGAAAGCCAACCAACTCTTGTGCAGATGACAGTAAGAGCCTCGCGAGGGCGTCAGAGAACTGTCCCGTGGCGTATCCTGACGATGAGTGACGTGTCAGACTCCAATTCACTGTTTGAATTGAGGAGATATGAGCACCAACCTTTCCCCATGATCCCAGGCTGCTGAATTTCTTCAGGTATCTCGACTGAGACATGAGATGGGGTGTCGTTGAAAAGACCGAGGATAGCGCGAATCGCTGAATTAAGGATCTCCTCAATGGCAACCACCACTCGTTCGTACCTGACCCAGTCAACTAGATTACAGAGAAAGTCAGTGCCGATCCCTACATGAGGAGCAGGTTACACATACACTCGTTGTCCGGCCAACAACTATCCAGCAAGTCAGAGATATTGGATTCGACTGGTGCGACGAACAACTTCCTGATGTCTACACGGGTGTCAGCCAAATCAACGAATGGATGACATCTACAATGTACTACTAACCTTTCCAGCTCAGCGCGACACATAATCGGTCGTCGGTCTCAAGGGGAGTGATGGCAAGAACGTCTGCAAATTTCTGGTCGAGATCCTTGGCAGTTGCTGACACGTTGAAGTATGAGACGTGCTTAACGACCTCATCGCGCACCAGCTTGTGCGTCTGCCAGAAGGTATGAGCAATAATGCATTATACAACGTATCCAAGATCTTACCATCTCCACAAGATCTCTAGTCTTTTCACCGTCCTCGTTCTCTGACCAGTTGATGACGAGCAGACAAGGGGCATAATGCCTTTGGTCTAGTGGAGGAAGAGCCCCGATGAGATCGCGAAGACGCGCACAGTCATCGAGAACGCGGTATTTCCTGATGATATAATCAGACTCTATCCTAACTCTGTTGGACCATGGCAAGTACCTCTCGATCTCGTCATCGACACCTTCCAGGGGTGTCCGCTCGAAGACGATGAGGCCAGGTGAGCCCTGTGCCTCGGGCTTCTCGAATGCTGGTATCGAGAAAACGTTCTCTGATACCCAGAACCCTGACAACGGCATGTCGAATTTGTGCTCTAGCCATATCGCCGTCTTATCGTTCTCTGAATTGAACGAAAGCCAGATGCACCATTCAGGTAGTTCAGCCCCGGGCTGTAATCGACTCTTTAGGAGTTCAAGGACAACTTGACGGAACGAGCCGTGCGCCCATCGGCGCTCGTTCTCCTCGAAGTTCTAGATGGATAGATGAGATGGCATCAACTGTTGTGATCAGTAGAAACATACTTCCTGTAGCCGTCTCGCAAGCTCTTCATCCGTCAAAGGTTGGGCGAATTGGCGGGACTTCCGCCGCTTGATCCGTCGGACTGCAGAACTAGCCGTCTCAGCGGGGACAGATATCCTCCGTTTCTTCGGCAACTGACCAGGCTTCGGCCCCAGTGCGCTCGTGCTCAAACTGGGAGGAACACGAGCGCGCTGCACCTGGTTCTTGTACTCCTCGCTGCGCTTGCACGCCTCAGCCCATGCCTCCGTTCTCTCGCGCCGCTTCCGCCATTTCCTCCAACAGCGCTCAACGAGCCTGGTATAAAGCAATTTCTCAGCCTTGGTGTCCAGATCTTCTGGAGTCTGCTTGGCTTTGCCTTTCTTCGACGGCGAGGAAGACAGACCATTTGTCTTGATCTCCAAAACAGGTTTCGGCCCAGAAGTGGTCTTACTGATTGGAGATGGTGAGGGGACAGCAACAGGCCCAGACACGGAGGTGGAGGCGGAGGAAGATGCGGACTGTAACTCTGCTTGTGCAGAGATGACATGGGATTGGTAGAGAGGGGAGGGACCTCCGCTCGCAGCTGGAGCGTTCTTCCCATGCGTTGGTGTGGTAATATGGATGGGACTGAGGATCTCAGAGGGAGCTGGTGTAGGCATGTTAAGGGACGGGAAGTGGAGCAACGACCGCTTGCGGGATAGAGCGATGTCAGATTCCGATGATTGCGAGGACGGGTCGAACCATCTTTGCGTCGGGGTAGGAGGCAGGGAGATCGTTGGTACTCTGCCAAGTCCGGGGGGAGGGGCGGTGGGGGAGATGGGGGTTCGGGGCTCAATATCGACACCTGGTTGGGGTGTGAATGTCATCCGGTCCTCCTTCAGACGGGAAAAGGGTGATGATGATCCTGGCAGATCCCATAGCGTTTGTCGTCTCTCAATGAGAGTCTTCTCAAGCAGAGGAGTTCTCTCTGGCGTGGACTCTTGATGAGCTTGAGCTTTGGCGGGGTCTGCTGGTTGAGGCGCTACCAAAGGTACGCTGAAAACGTCTTCAGAGGGAGGAGGTGCTGGTGGTTTTGACGAAGGCCCTGGAGGAATGGCGGGCAATTCTGTGGAAGGGTTAGGCGAGAAAATGGAACGTTTCTCGCCTGGGGATGTTTTCTTGACGGCGGGTTGTGAAGCAGAGACAGACGTCCCCGTCAGACTGACTTGTGGGGGGATGAAGGTCGGTGCAAAGGGATTAGAACTGGGAGCTTTGGGAGGGGTAGCATCGGAACGAGGTGAGGCAGTTGATGTAGAAGCTGTGGGTTGAGTAGTTGGTGCACTAGACATGCTTCCAAAGACTGATGGTGCTGACGGCCAAGTTGATTGAGCTGACAGAGAGGTACGGGTTGATCCAGCTGCGGCCTGAGCAGATGTCGAGGCGAAAGGCGACGAAGTGTTCGCGCTTTGTCCAAAGACACTAGAGGAACCGAAGACGGTCTTCGGCGTACTCCCGGGGACGGATGATGCCGAGGAGCTTGGCATCTGCCCAAACGTCGATCCACCGAAAACACCTGTCTTTGAAGCTAGGTTGCCAAAGGCAGAACCGCTAGGGGCACTAGCCGAGGAACCAAACGCGGAACCAGAACCGAATGAATTGGGTCGTGAGGCCAGGTGAGCAAAAGCAGATGTACCGGTGGAGGTGGACGGATGGATGGAGCCATGAACGAAGACGCCTTCTGAGGGCTCGGTGGTAGTGGAAGGCGCGCTGAAATTGTTGGCAAGCCATTCAGTTGCATTGCTTGTGAGCGGTGCAGGAGCGGATACGGCTTCCGGTGTCAGGTCCTCCTCGATCTCAGTCATGTCCTCTGTCACCGTTGCGGGGCTAACCAGGAATCCTTCTCCGTCCGCGATGGGTGCACCGATAGGCAAAGGCTTCGAGATACCATCGATGATCTCGGGAATGGTGAGTTCACCACGGATACTTTCGATGTCTTCGATGCAATCCTTTCCAAATAGTCGTTCCATGATACATGCAACCAGATAGATCATAACCACATTGTTCTGCTCTCGAAGGACCGCAGCAAGCTGGCCGAAGATCTGCATGGCCTGGTCATCGACGATTAACTTGGAGCTCTTGCTGATCGGGGCGCTCTTCTCCTGTACACGGAGACGGAAATCCGTGGTCAGACGGAACACCGGGTGGTTGCGGATGTCGTTGGGTATATCTTCATGACGCTCCTTCTGGTCACGGATGTGTATGAGCCGATGATACACACGCATTTCAAGTTCGGTGGGCGATTGATAGCGACCACGTTGGTCTTCGTAGAACTCTTTCAAACTTTGCAGCGCTGGATGGTATTGATATCAGCTGCAGCCGCGGTGGGACCCGAAAAGACCCACTATTCATCAGCTGTTGTTCTTCCAGAGGAATCGAGAAACGAGGGCTGTCGCGTTCCAGGTGCAGTGCAAGAATGTGGAAACGTGCACAACGGTCATGACATTCCATCGCCAATGACCCAGTCTCGTGCTGCATCGTGAAGTCGTTGCGGACGGCGCGTGAACGATCGCGGATGAAGTCATAGGTTTGTGAAAACCCTTCTCTCACGACTAGGTCGTGGAAGAGATAATCAAGAGTTCGCTGAGCGCATATGAGAAGAGTGATATGCCAATATGAGTAGAGTGCTCACCTTGAGGACAGGAGGAGGCCTCAGATCCGACGGTATAATTTTGTCGCCTGCGGCACGCTCGTAGATTTTGACTGCGCGTTTGTGATCTACCCGTTTCGTTCCAGGAATCTTGAAGGTAATCAGTGAACATTGATTCGAGCAGCGCAGTGGAGTTCCGAAGGTCGAGCAGGATCAACTCCAGCGGGTACAAACATCCGGACAGCGACGCGAGACCAGTTACAATCATCCCCAAACAGGTACAGATCATCTGGGACTGTTTGTGTTAGTCACAGAGACAATGCTCTTAACATACTTGCATTAGCAGCTACACACCTGAGCTGACCCCACTCGACCTCCCAAACTTCAGCAGCCCTAGAGACAGCAAGACAAGAACGACCACACGTACGACTTCCCACTTATCAAGGTTGTTCTCCCGTTCTCTTCGATACCGCTCGAACTTTGGGCACATGTCCATACAAGTCCCGATGATGGTTATGGCTTCGTCCAATCGCTTCGGCACAGCTGGATCGTCCATCTTACCCTCCGCGATGGCACGCTTGCGTTCCAACTCTCGTTGCTTGACAAGCTTAGGGGATGTGAGCCGCGCAGTTGTCTCGAGCGAAAGCCCGAACATACCTCCTGGTAGAACTTCTCTCGCTCCTCCGCCGTCTCTGGCTCTGGCTGGGCTTGCTCAGCCTCATCCTCATGGGCACTCTCCCCACTAGCTCCTTCATCTTCTGTGGCGCTTGTCCCTTCATCATGCATGTCGGTGGGCAGAGACAAGTGCGCTCCATGGTGCTGGTGGCCACCGCGACCTCGGCCACGCCGGTGATACCCCCCACGCTCCCAGCGTTCCCCGTCACTCGTATGTCCGTTCTTCACATCGCTCTGCCCAGCTACCCATCTCTTGTTCTTAGAATGTAGTTGTCGTCGAGGTTTGTCGGCCGCTGCACCTTGAATATGCATCATCACCCACAGCGTGAACGTAAGTATAAATACAGGTGACCGTGTCGTCTCCAGAGAAGAAAGTGATAGAGGCACAGAGGTAGATATGACTTCGTAAGCAACGGACGCGAGCTGAAGGGACCGAGGAGAGCAACTCGAAGCTGAAGACAAGTGGAATAGACGCCGTTACAGCAAACGAATCGTGTTGAATCAACTGTTACCTTTTCTGGTTGAAGCTTAGTCAGCCAACAAGACGCCGTTACAGCAAACGAATTGTGTTGAAACAACTGTTACCTTTTCTGGGTGAAGCTTAGTCAGCCAACAGCCATAATGGGCGCCAGATACATTTGCACTTTCACGCTGCTTGTTGACGACTACGACGACAACGACGACCTCTAGAATCCCCGACACGACATTCCCTCCCTCCCCGCGGACGACTGTGGCATTCTTTGAGGGCGGCCCAGCCAACCCTTGTACACTCCTTCGCAGCCTGGCGGCCAGTACATACCCAGGCGGGCTTGACGCTCATGCATTCTGGAGACTTCCCTCAAGATCTGAGTACGTGCGAGGTATTCTCTTCTCCACTTTCTCGCACTCAACATCCTCCAAAGTTGCCATATTCCATGCCTCGTTCCACAGAACCAAGGGCAACATCATAGACTGGTCTCTGAAGGCTTCGGATGGTACGACGCAAGCGCTGCACTGTTCCGCTCGTGATTAATCCAGGCGCGCAGATCTGGACCTCTCGCACATTGAGTTTAGCTGTCTACCGAGTGGACTCCATCTGATAGAGCGGGATGTTGTGTACGTGTTCTCCGGACTCGTCATCGAACGTTTGTGACCTCTCCTGGCAGGTACTTTACCAAGGACGACCACCAAGGCGTCTGCGTGTTCCGCAGGCGGCGCACGAACGAGGACGGCCACCGCGGCTTCCGTCTTTCTTCGCTGGGAATCCTCCTCGCCAAATCTTCACGCCCTCGCCCATGGCGCCATGTCGCTACACTGAAGGAGCTCATCAACTCAATCTATACTGCGCTTGAGGACCGAGATACCCTGGAGCCGATGGATAGCGACTGGGATCTAGCGCGTGCGTTCTTTGAGGAGCGAAAGGGATGTGAGTCGGGTGTTGCCAGCTCTTGGGAAGGTTGGGACGGCGAGCTCCAGGGTGCTTGGTCAGACTGTTCTCCCACTGTCCACCTCCCTCACCTCCTCCGGATCCTGGGACCCTCTTCGTTGACTCTTTACAAGAACATCCTGGGTCGCCGCCGAGTCCTCATCATTACATTGCCCCCTGTTGAGGCGGCTTGCATACTCTGTCAGGTCGCCGCAGACACTTGTTATCAGGAGCAGGTCGGCGAGCTGGTGTCCAACTGCGCGGATGATTCCGACGACGATGAGCCGCCTCGGAGATTGAAAAGCAAGAGTACTGAGGGTATCAAGGTTCTCGGCATGGTAACGCTGAACGACCTCGACAAACTCGAGTATGAGAGCAAGTCCGGCCGTGGATGGATAGCGTGCACCACGGATTCGATCTTCCTCGACAAGCCTACGTACTACGACTTACTCATCGACCTCCGTTCTGCTACGCCAAACAATCGACCAGCCTTCTTCGTTCCCAAGCCTGTCGAACAAACAAATGGACGTGGGCCCCCATTCCGGCTATCTAGCGTCCGTTTCAGCTGGAGCGACGTCCGACTGGTGCGTATCTCTCACAACTATGTTAAGTCAATTCTCACTCGTGCTAGTGGACCGAGCTGGACCGCCTGTTACAGGTTGACTCCGAGGACATCGTTGATACATGCTGCGATCCGTCATCGCATAACGGGAAGCCACGGAACAGCACCAGCTCGTCGTGGACAGATGTCTGGCGTGTCTATGAGGACGTTTGCGTGATGTGTGCGGGGCTTTGGATGGGCGCGTGGCGACACACCCCGGACTCGCCGTATCAACACGGCAGTTCACCGCGTAGGTCAGAGAACTGGGGAAGCGTCCGCCTCGAGGGCGACGACGACATTGGGATTCATCACAAGTCACAATCGCACGTTCGCACCCTCGGGCTGGGAATCGAGGGTCGACCTTCCAGCAGCACTATCTCCAACGGTCGCACCTCGCGAGCACTCCGGAGAGCAAGCACGATGTCGGCGTGGACGTGGACAGGCGGCAAGAACGACGCACAGACCAGAGTCACGACTGAGGAAGCCCCAGTCCCATCCGACGGGATGTTCATACCTGGCGAACGGAGCAATCTTCCTGAGCCAATGGTGCGTGAAGAGGGCGTCACCAGCGTGCGGCGAGATCGACAGGTATTGACAACCCTCTCGCTCCTGGAGGCATTCCATGCGAACACGACGGCTGTCCTTTCCCGGCTTGCGACGCTTCTCGAAACACGGAAGTCCTATCACCAATCTTCGCGGCAAGCAGAAGCCGAGAGTTCACCAGGCGCGCAGACAGTCATGCTGACGCCCAAAGACGTTATGTCATTCGAGCTTGGCCCGTTCAGCGGGCTCGATGCGCGGTTCGTGGAGTGGCTCGGGGAGGAGTACGGCGGTGGGGTGCGGGTTGTGGTCAAGCGAGGATGGAAGGACCTTGTAGGACTAATTCTGGGACTCGGCTGATGTGTTCCACGTTAAGGAGAGGCCGGCTACTATTGCATATGCATGTCGCACCCTCTCCCGCTGTTACCCCCTCGTAGGATGGCCGTACTAATGACTGACTACCTCTGTGATACCCTTGATTTATGCGTATGCATACCGTCGCGTTTCCACGAGCGAGTTCGATATGGTGCGGTGGCGAGAACATAGGTGAGTACCCATGCGTCAGCACAGAGACCAAGTACATATGCAGTCCTAACCAGTCCAAGCCCTACGACTCACATCTAAGAGGTTAGGAATCTTTACCTTCACTACCTACTAATCGGTCGCATGTTGGACGCAGCGGCAACAACTTTGGCCAAATAACAAGGCATAAAATATGCATCCGCCGGGAGTCGAACCCGGAGCTAGGCCATGGGAAGACCCAATGTTACCGCTACACCACGAATGCTTAATGGAAATCATACCAGGGCTAACAACATATGGACCGACATATCTTCCCGACTTCATTTCTCAGTGCGGCTAGCCCGTGTTCCGCTGAGTACTTAGTCTCAACGTGAAGCATGGAAGCCCGATTATATGTACTGAGGCTGCACTGCATGAACATACTTGTCCGTTCTGGGTAGCGTTTCCGAGTCGGTCATGCGGTGTTGCGAAGCATAGTGCCGCCCTGCCGCCGCCGGAAAGGAGTACAAGGGACATCATCCGCTGCACAGCACTTGCGCAGCTGGCCACGAAGCCGAAATCGGCAGGCATGCAGAGAATACTTAAAGGTTATAGAGCTTGACTTGTAGGCGCCTCCGCAACTTAGTGTCACACACGACTCCCTTCACGCTCAGCGTTTATACAGCGTTTACGAAAGCCATGGCAAACTGGTGAGTTACTGAGTTACTGTGCTACGGCTGTTGGATCACTATGGCCACTTCCTGACGTATGAAATTGACACCAGGTTAGACTACGTCTCTCTGATCTGTGTGCGTATCGTGGATAGGCGGGATAGATGAAGGTCCCGATCTAACATGCCATGTGTTCAGACACTTTCATTATTTGCCGGCGTTGCGTATGTGTTCCTTAACGCCAAAAAAGCGATATCAGGTGCCGTCGAGTCGACAAAAGATTCGTGAGTGTGGTTTCAGCGCCGCCTTTTCTCACATTGTGGCCATACGTATATGACCTCTGCAGCCGCACGAAGTCCGAGGACTGACTTCATCTGAGCGGGTACCTCAACAGTGTGCTTGCGACAAACTATGACGAATTCATAGCGTCCGGTGCGCAAAGGGGTATTCATGACGTTCTAGTCAGTTCACCGGTTCGCGTGGCAATAGCGGGCTATGTATGACCGCAGCGTGAGCACACTCTGAACATGCTGAACACGATTCGGTTGCACAGGTTGAAGAGCAGAGGCGTCGACGTCTCGTCAAGAGGCCTCTCAGTCAAGACGGACAAAAGATTTGACCGGGAGCAGTATCTAGACGCCACACAACGGTCAGTTCGCCGCATCTCACTTACTAAACGCGTTGAGACTCACATGCACATCATTCTGCACAGTGGATTCATCAAAGCATTTAACGCCTCCTCTGCAGGAAACATCGATCGCGATTCGCACTCAGAAACGTCGGACAAGAAGGGCTCGCTTCGCAGGATATTGCACAAGCGGGCGGAGGCGATGGAAGATGCATGACCTCATGAACTTTGACTTGCAGGAATATCTTATACTGTCGATCTTCTCCCTGTATCGGACTGTCCGTTAACTTATGCTGTATACACACGACGAACTTAACGGTGATGTAACAAGATGACTTCGATGTTTGTCATGGGTGAGAAGAAGTGAAGAAGTTCCAGTGAACACCCATCTTCCCTGACTCCCCTAGTAGCCCGTTTCATGGTTCGCAGGTTGGAAATTGTGACATGATAAGGCCAAATTCTACGGGGGAGATTTGGGGAAGCAGAGTGTACCTCTTGTGTCTACATCTTAAGCCGCGGTCGATCACTCAGGGACGATGTCCATGAGAACAGTTCTGCTACATTCTAGTATGAATGGTATAGGGCGCGCGGACCTCAGCATGCCTGGGATGCCTCCTATTTGTCGGTCTTGCTGTCTCCCGTGCACTGAGTAGAGATCATCGCACGGTATGCATTTATTGCCCCAACGGTACATAATCCCTCCGGTTACTTTGTTATGAACCTCCATGAGTGCTTCTTTACTTCGCGCGATCGGTATCGCGAGCCTGTTGACTGATGGAGGCTGGAAGATGCTGCTGATACGACACTGATGCGGCACACCGCTTCTCCCAATGATGCTCACCCTTGGCCTTTGGGTGATGGTCGTCCATGGATATCTCGCAGTTGACGAACGAGGCTCTGTACTAGTTGACCGTAACGTGAGCGCGCAAATTATCAACTCGTCCGACGCTGCCGGCGACGACCTCAGTGACGCTCATCCATGAAGACCATCTGTCCGCAGGATGATGTGCATCAGACTTCGTAACAACCTTGCTCAACTCCGTGTAATATTTCCCTTAAGGAGGCTTCGCGTGATCCTGATTGTCATCAGAAAGTTATGTACTATGTATGTAGTCAGTGCATATGGCCATCGTCTGAATCCGTTGAACGTCCCATCTCTCCATCTTCCCTTCTCCCCTCGCCTGGGTCTGGTTCGCTTGACGGCGGGGCTGCTCCTCGTTCTGGCAGCGGCCGTGCCACGAGATCCTGTTCAATTTGCGCTTGTCATTGAGCGAGCCGGTGTCGCCGCGGTAGAGAAGACGCGCGAGAGAGGCGCAGTTGCGATCGAAGACTCTGCTCCTCTTTCTTCTAGTACTACTTCGCTGTCTGTGCCCCTTACCCTCCAACACGCTCTTTTGTCGACCTCCGCCTTGCTCAACCGCCATCTCGCGATGTCTGCAGATATGATGGTTGAGATTTTGTCACCTACGAGCCCGACGGTGGTCAACGCCGTCTTTGGCAGCTCCCCACGCGCTCGCCGGCCCAGCACCCCCAAGACTCCCCCAGCAGGTCTCTCGCAGCAGTCTCAGACTCCCGTTCGTGGAGACAAGGCCCTTCCGCCTGTCCCGGGGCCAACGCAGACTCGATCGATACGGTCAAAGAATCCATCCACGCGGCCCCGACCAGACAGGCGGCCCGACAGCCCTGATGTGGAGACAATGATAGCACGGACTCCCCGTCCGCGACGTCAATCATCTGCGACTTTCCACTCGCCGATGACGCTGTCTCGATCGACTTCGTCCGTGGGGGTCCCGTCGAGCTGGAGAGGGGTCAAGAGCAAAGAGGAGGATAACGAGTCAGTCATCTCGGACTACGGGACGCCACTGGAGAAGGATGCTGGGAGCGAAGAGGAGAAAGAGGGAGAAGGGAGCGAGTCTGACTCGAGTATCGACATCCACACTCCTTTGCCGTACGTGCATATGCTGCGTTCATCTTTGCTCACTTGCTAACCTTCAGACGGACAGACATCTTATGTTCCGAGATGGACTGCTCTCACCGCGTTCCAAACTTCTGCCTGGAGGCGGTAAAGCTACACTTTCTTTGTACTTGGAGGATAACGACGAGGTGCCGGGTAACCGCGCAAACAGCGTGCTCAGTCTTGCTTCCACAGGTTCGTACACTTCATCTCTTGAACATAATCATCCTCACATACTTATTTCCATAGCGGGAAGCACTATGACTAAATCTGGCATTTATCGTGATCCGCGCGACACACAGCGAAGGAGGATCAGACACAAAGACCAGACACTGCTTCGTGCCGGGATGGGCCTAACCACAGGCCTCGGCTGGAGTGACAGGTGCGTGGTCACATTCCCGAGTCCGAGCCTCGCCGTCCTTACTGCCGTGTAGCGAAGACGAGGATGCGCCCTCGCTGCTCACACGTCGCCTCATCACCGCAAGGCAGTCGTCGACTTACACTTCGGGTTCGCGCGCACCGTCGCAACTATCCAAATCACACTCTGCTGGAAACTTGTCCCACGCGCCGCCATCCTACTCCCCGGTGCCACGGCCTGGGACGAGAACCCTGTCTCGTTCTACATCTGC
>KN050097.1:46903-59903 GCA_000743315.1 Lignosus rhinocerotis TM02 | reverse complement strand
TGCATCCCTCATCATGTTTTGATCACATCTCCCCATCATGATGCTGATGCCTCCCAGCGCCTCAGACCCTACTGTCCTCGGCGCCTGTAGTTATATATACTGTAGTGCTGGCACCCTGGAGACTCAGTTTCAACCTCTTGTCTCCAGGTAAGCCCCCATGTACTTCCCCTGTAGACAATAGCTCAATACACTTGTCTCCAGCCCTGACCGTCGAGCCTCGCTCCGCTCTCGCTGCACAAGACTCGTCTCCACCCCTGCTCGTCTCGTGAGTTCCCTACTCCCTCAACGCTCAGTCGTTACATTGGCAAGACTTACATGTCTCTACACTACTGCCCGGTATCTCACTTGCTGGCCTGTGGCATCCTGGGGCCAGTGTGATCGCTGCCAATGGCGACAGTGCAACCATCGGATGTGAGATCATAGTGCCGTCTTCCCCCTCAAGTATGCACTCCAATGCAACCTCCCTGGGGGCTAGCTGCACAGCGCTCTCCGTGCCCAGTCATGACTCATCAACATCGAAGGTATCACAACAGAAATCTACCCGATTCCGCGATGAGTCTCACACACTGATTGGCCTTCATTGCAGCTTGTTTTCACATCTATTCTTGACATACTCGTGCCCGCGCAAACCAATGGCCAGTCTCCCCAATTGATTGTACGCGAGAGCATCCTTGGAGAAGTCTGTCACCCGCAGCTAGGTTTCCCTACATTAGCCCGCACTGGGTGAGTACGGATCATGAGTGTTGACATACGTACATCAAACATGAGTTTCTCACATGCGGTTAACTGATTTAGTCTCAATGTCACCTTTCCAGAGCATTGTCTGTGTTGTCAATGTTCAACATGATTGCCTCACAATGGAGTGCACCGCCACTGGTTTCGAATAATTGCGTCAAGCATGTGAGACCACCACACACGCTTGCAAAGTCATCAAACATAAAGATACAACCAACTACATCCTGAACATCCTTACCCTCCACAACCAGCACATCCTCCGCCATGTCCTTCCTTCTAATCTCCTCGCCTACACATCTTTCTTCACCAACCATGCCAAAGTTCACAAGAAAGCCGCAAAATCACTCTGTGACACGAAGTTGCAGAAGAAGCTGGCATGCAAAGTGGCAATCCGGAAGAGCGCGGAGGCAGCTCTCCACACCACCAACCCCGTCGCAGCTGCAGATATCCTTGGAATCCAAATGGACACAGCATCCATACCCGATCAAGAGCCCCCCCCACCGCTATCAACACCACTCAAAGCTCACCAGTATTAGATGACGCATCCACCATTGCTCGGGTCGCTGCCAGCAACAACACTGATGTCCCCCAAATGTGGCCTTGTGGTCCACGCAGCAAGCATACTTCAACCTATACACCCCATACATCGATAGGCCACAGTAATAGCAACTCATTCCGAGGTCGAGGGCGAGTGCCGGGCCATGGCCCAGGACAAGAGACCCATCGAGGACTGGGGCAGCAACCAGACCCAGTACGAGGGCATGCAGCCTCTCTCGCACAATTTCTACCCACTGGAACACCTTTGCAGGATAATCCCTGGGCACCAAGGTCAATACCAGAGTCAGGAGAGGAACAAGCACACACACACACAGCAATCAGTGATGAACCGGCAGCCGCCAGCGAGACAGCGAGTGCTGAAGTATCCGGGCGTGTTAAGCATCGGCGCGTGGCCGTTGCAGACCCTACTGCAGCAGCTGCGTGAGATGCAAGTATCCGTGCTTTATTCCAGAAGTAGTGCCGCCAACAAGTATAGTCTGATAATATGTACCAAAAACTGTTGTAAAAGTCAAATATATTCTGGGTGTGCCATATAGCTGAGCACGCATAAGTATATGCACAACATACAGAGTTCTGACCCCATGTATGAGCGGCACATGCATTGGTGGAGCATGTGAACTGAGCTTGTGCCTGAAACCAAACTGTGGATGCAGAAATTTTGAGTCATCATGGGCTGTTTCCTTGCTCCAACAACTCACCCCCCCTGCCCCTTCATTCTCCACTCCACCAGCCCGAAATGAGCATAAACCTTGACACACTCCTTTTGTGCTTCCAGGTCCCAGAAAGAAGCACCTCTGCCCCTTCCGGCGGTGGAAGAAGTCCCAATGCAATGGGATCGCTGGGCCGCAGTGAAACCCCTATATTCAACAATGCAGATGCAATGAACATCCTATCACCTCAACCTGTTGGATTATTAACTCATGCAAACCCAGACACATCACTGATGAAGCTCACAAATACCGAACATGGCACCCAATGGGTACTGCGTCTACTATCCGCATGACTATGTTGAACTTGTACTATTACTGACCTGGAGACTCCGACACCAATTAGCCTTCAATGTGTAAGTCATTCCCATGAGAGGTTCATCGCCAATATTGCGCTGCTGTCTACTAATGATTAGTAACTAATCACAGCGCACAATGAGGAAATAGCACTCGCCCGGACCCCTGCTTATCTGAGCCACAGTCAAACCTGACAGGCGCCAGACGATGAAGAAGACACCACGTTCACCTTGCACTTGCGCCAACGCCAGCCTGGACACATTTTGGGCAGACACACAGGAGGAAGCGCAGCAAAGCGGCCTAACTCCTGAGCAGACAAAAGAGGTAGTCAAATTTTGTGATGTACGTACAATCAGTGTCCCTTCCCTTCCAACCCACCAACAATTGAATGATGCACCTATTCCAAGCTCTCCCCTTTGGAGATGTTGATCGACCTGAAGATCCATCACTTCGAAAATGAAAATGAACTTCTCAAACGATACCTCCGTTTATTCACGTGACACCCAGACTTCCTGGTGCGTTGTGATATTATTTACGTTACCACCAAAATGAACAACGACATACTCAGACTAACCTGCAAACAGACGTGTCTACACGCCTATGTTGCGGCCGCGCTCCTTGCACCAAATGTTCCCACATACCTTGACCAAGTTCATAGTTCACTGTTGGTGCGTACTTGCCTTCAGTGGATCAAGGCCCCCTAACCTATCCCCATTTTTCAGTTGTATCTCGAGAAAAGCATTGAAACACTCACCAGGCTGTCTCCCTCGTGCCGGAGAGAGCCCGCAGATTGGGCGATTGTCAAGGCGTTGCTCGCGGAAGTTCTATCCACGCTGCGGTCCAACATGAAGTGCACGGTACAGCAACTTCTCTCACCGCACCCAATCGGTGTCCGTCTTTATCACGAGAACCTGCAGATCGACCTTGCCATCAAAAACAAGGAAGATATCTATATGTTCACGAACCATATGATGATGCATGAAATACGGCCCAAGGTAGCTCATTGGGGGTGCTTTGCATTCATTGTATGTCTGGCCACCGCGGATGTCAACGGTCAGCAGTTACGAGCTGATATTCAACCACCTTCCCATTAGCATCATTGTACTGTCCTGTATAACAGCAAGAAAGGACACAAGCCAGGATACTGGAAGTACATCGACGACTCTCTTCGAGATGTATGCCTTGCAAGCCTCACCCAGTGCGAAGGCAACCCAACCCAACGTAAATTATATGAGACCACATATGACCCAACATCCATAACGTAATACTGTAATATTGATACTGACCTGACAGCACCGCAGGTTCTTCACGCAGATTCTCAACACTGACTACGAGAAGTACCCTGTCAAGTCCGGAGCCGTAGCCAAGCAGACCTATACAAATGAAGGGCTGATTGACCTCCAGGTTACAATCGAGGCTGTAGTCTCCGGGTTTGTCTTGAATGATGCACAGGAGTGTTTTGCCGAGGTCGTGGAGATGGAGGCTGGCGACAATGAGTAGAAAGATGACACTGAGGCCCAATATGGATGGAGGAACAGAAGCAACGCAACCTGTCGACGGTGTCAAACCCTGTACAAGGTTGGCCAGTATGGGTTTGCCAGTGAGGGTTGGAAAATCATGGTCAGGGCATGTTGAGTGTTGGCAAGAAGACCTGGCCAGCATCCGTGCGGCATTCAGCAGCACAAGGTCATGCATGGGACGTTCCAACTTCTATTACTATTACATAATTTAGTACCCTGCCATTCTTTTACATAGTTGGAACTGTTCGTATTATCACTCATAATAGTATTATGTACATCCCTCGTATCCACGTATGTTATATACAGCGATTCAAGGAGTATTATATGCATAACCAGCGTGCGTCAGCATACAAGTGCTATCAGGTCACACAATGTGGGGAGTATATAACATACTAATATGAGGCATGGATATGAGATGCAGCCAGTCTATAGCTGTATGGGTATACGAGATGTATACACGAGTTGCATCATGTGTATTGTATCTGCTGAGAAAGCCCAGGTTCCAGGCTGCAGCTTGATATCAGACTGGTATGTGGCGTGATGCGGGATCAGTATGGGCACTACATATCATGACTATGTTCCTATCGCCCGGCGGTGTAGAAGCAGAGCTGCTGTTTCATTATGGTTCCACCTGCGGCGTGATTTGTCGTTCTCAAGGGTGGAATCTTGGAATATGATGATCTTGCAGATATTCTTCTTGACCCTCCCAATGTCGTCACCTCGGACCTTGTTGAGGACACTCTCGCACTGCAATGTTAGGATCCAGCATCAATACATAGCATTCGCAGCATAAGGCCTGCCTCAGACAATGCTCTCAATGGTTGCCGGCACTCACAAATGTGGTGATCATCTCGACCATGTCTGGATTGATTGCAAGATAGTCAATTTTGTCGATCATCTTTGGAAAAGATTCCGCAAATATTGGGAAGATGTTGGTAGCCTCGCAAACTGGGCTGTATGTGTTTTGTACTTGCCTATGTGCGCATATAGCCTGAGTACAAGGTGTGGGGCATCGGGATTCACCTACCAGTATGGGTGGTCTTCATCGTCCAAGGATATTCCATGGTATGCAATGCCCTTTGACAGAATCGATACGAAGCAAGGGAAGGGGCCACATAGTCTCACAATAATGCGGACATGTGCATAAATTGTTTCGTAGCCCATTGCAATGCGTGTTGCCTGTCTATATATGTGCATATAGTCAATGCAAATTGGCATATAACATAGCAAGCATACTTAGCATCAGCATCCAGGTTATTGATCGCTGTTGCCTAACAATGACTGGAAGGGTGAGCGTCCCCTTGGATTTCTCCCATGTTGTGTTTTGTGTGCATTTCTTCATCATCTGAAAAAGATGTATTCTCCACAACTGATGGCATCGGGGATTGCTCATCTTCATTGGGTTCGCCATGGGGTGAAAGCACTCCAGAATGGTTGGGTCTCTTAGTAGGACGAGACACACCCGGAATCCTTGCAACAGCTTCATTGCTGACCCTCTTCCAACTATGACTATTGGGGGTGCTGTGGGTAGGGCTCAAAGCTCTCCCCTTGGATTTGCGGGTGTGAGAAGCTTGATCTTTCTTGCACCTGTTGGACTTGTCGGTGTGGGCCATGTCTCAGATGGGATTAGAGAGATGAGGATGTAGAAGAGAGGAAGTGAGCAGTTTGCTGAAGGAGGGGCATCTAAGGTTTATATAGCATCACATTCAATGCATCATTCATTTGCGCACAGCTAGATGCAGTGGCAGCAAGAGAGATGTATGTCGACCACTCAAGTGCCTAAACACAGTCACATTTCTCAAAGTGCGTGCGCACAGCGCGCCAGCCTCATCAAGTCTTCAGTCATTGCTCTCACCGTCATCTCTGGCTACATCACTCTTGGCATGCTCAACTGTCCTACTGAAGGCTGCAATTTTGTTGCTGACTCAAGATGCTCCCTTGGTAAACACAAATGCAAGCTTCACCAAGAGTACATTGCCTCCATGCTTGCAAAGCATCATGGCCCATGCTTGCAACGGGCATGCAAACAAGCACAGTTGGATAAGGCAGTAGGAGAGGTGCAGAGGGCTGATGAGGTGAGCTTGTGATCACTTTCAATTTCATGCATTTATTCACACCCGAGCCCAAGGACAACGCACCGACAGGCATTCCGAGTCGTTCCCCCTCTCCCATTCCATCTATGCCCCCACATCCTGCATCTCCTTGCCACCCAGCCCTTTCTACGCGGGCAGGGTGGCACATACATTTCCCTTGTGCATATGACGACTATCTCCCCTCTGGCCATACCTCAGTTCTCTCGCAGTGGGGTATACCTGCACCTGCCTCACATACACCCTTAGTTGTCAAGTCGCATTCCTCACAGGACTCCACCACCATCTTGTCCTCACAGGCAGACCAAAGTGTTACAACCCATGCAGATGCTTTTGGCCTATTCTGGGTGTTCTCTCGAGGCCTGCACAAGATCCTGAAGGTCTGTACACACGCGACAGTGTGTGTGATGCCCTGGGCCTGGAGACATCGAAGGTGATGGTCACGGAGGAGCTAGGAATGGGGGTGGACAACGACAACAAGGGAAGAACACCGGAGTACCAGAGCATCTTCTGGCTAACACAGATGATGGATGGGGAGGAGAATAGACATCCTCCAGACCCAGAGGATTTGGTGCATGGTGGGGAGCCCCCTTTTGGCCCCTTTGGATACAATGCCACTCAGTTCCGACTGTACGACTGGAAGAACCATCTAGGATCCTCCATTCTTTCCAATGACCGATTCAACAACCTCATGGATATCCTCAATCCAGCTCATGGATTTGATTCAAACAACATCGAAGGCTTTACTGCGGAGAAAGGCGATGCAATGTTGGATAAATGGGCAGGCACTTCTTCTTTCTTCCGCAAGGAGCATGGGTGGCATGAGTCATCTGTACGCATTCCTCTATTCCACACAAAGACCAAGTTTGTATCCGAAGAAGATGCACCCCATTTCACAGTTGATGGTATCTATGATTGGAACCTCCTTGACCTAGTTGTTGGCGTTGTGAGTGACAAACAATCTCAGTTTGCGAACAGTTACCACTGGATTCCTAATCGTATGTATTGGACTCCTCCTCATCCCCCTTTGGGTTCACATCATGCTGCAGCAGATACTGGCGTGGATTCACTCCAAGCTTCTCATAACTCGACCAAAACCTCAGGGTCATCCTCGTCCTCATCATCCTCATCATCATTGTCAGCACCATTGCGCTCGTTCTCTTCATCAACATCCTCATCCTCATCTTCATCATCAACATCCTCAGGCTCATCTTCATCAACATCCTCACACTCGTCATCTTTGTCAGCATCCTCAGGCTCATCACCCCCACACTCTCCCAGGGCTGACCCTCTACATGTCTACACCGACTGTTATAATTCAGATGCTATGCGGGAAGAAGATGAGAAGATACGCTCAATGCCATGCATAGCCAGAGATGATCCTGATCTGGAGTATGCCATACTTCCACTCTTATTGTACTCTGATGAAACACTGCTATCCAACTTCGGCTCTGCATCACTATGGCCCATTTACCTCTACCTTGGGAATCTCTTGAAGTACGTGCGTGGCCGCCCAAGTGAGTTTGCCGCTCACCATCTCACGTATTTCCCCACTGTGAGTAAGCCCCACACCATATGAAGCATTCATATATTGATGTCTAGTCTAGATCCCTGATGCCCTCAAAGATGCATACAAGGAGGTGTATGGAGCTCTGATTGATGAGGAGATGCTGCACTTTTGCAAGCGCAAATTATTTGCACCAATCTGGATGCTTCTGCTAGACGACCAATTCCTGGAGGCCTATCGTAATGGTACTGTTGTGGAGTGTGGGGATGGTGTTCGGCACCGGCTATTTCCCAGAAGTTTTGCATATTCGGCCAATTACCCGGAAAAGTACTGCTTATGAGTTATCATCATCACTGTGTTCTATTTTCACCTCAGGATGACGATTGTGGCCCTCAAGAAAAATTGGCAGTGCACCATGTCCACAATGCCTCATCTGCAAATCTGAGATAGGCAATGCCAGCACTCACCAAGATCTGAGGCGATGTGCATGCCTATGCCAAGATAATTGTGCTATGCACTGGAATATCAATGTTGCCCATCAGAGACTCATAGAAGGGTATTCCGTCACAAGCAAGTTCATCAAGGACCTTCTACATGAAGACTCATATCATCCAACACAAGTACGTATGCACATCTGTATTCTGGGAATATGGAGCTGAGTATGTAACAGAATGCATTCTCATTGCGCCTAGCAGATATTGGCCTCAACAGCCACCAGCTGCTTGTTCCGGACCTGCTCCACAAGTTTGAGATTGGGGTCTGGAAGCAAACATTTGAACATCTCATGTGTCTACTTGAAGCACATGGCACTGATGCTGTTTCCAAGTTCAACCAAAGGTATGTGACCTTCGACACTCATGTTGCATACACTAATTGGGTTTCCCAGAATGCGAGCATTGCCAAAATGGGGCCGCAATCGCATACGCAAGTTCTACCATGATGCCTCCTCCAAGAAGAGGTTAGCCACACAGGACTCCGAAGCATATCTGATTGTGAGTACCTCGCCGGAGTTGGGGCATTGTGATACAATTGAACATCTGCATAGGTTATTATGCCAGTTTACGGAGGTCTCTTACCCCTCGAGGACAATGAAACAGTTGCGGACATGCTCTTTGAGCTGGTCAACCGGCACGCTTTAGCCAAACTGCGGATGCATCATGACGTAACTCTGGAGAACCTGGACCATGCAGCCCATCACATGTATGCAGCCATTAGGTCTTTTGCCCAGACGACGTGTGAGCGATACACTACACACGAACTGCCTTCCAAGGTTAATGCATGGGAAAGACGCATCAAAGCGAGGAGAATACAGGTGGACAAGAAAGGCAAGGGCAAGGCCAACAATGCAAACCCCTCAGCCCCCCATCTACATGCACCATTGGCACAACCCAACTCAGAGCACCAGGTCAAAGAGCCTCCTGCATTGTCATTGCGCCGTATAGCACAATACACGGTAATGAATTCCATCAACAACTTCCTAGGGGACTACGTGAAAAGCATCTGGAATGTTGGAACTACAGATGGAGTAAGCTCCCAATGTGTCAGTATATGTTCATCATGTCAATCACTGGCAGTGGCACTTATCGACTGTTCAATCAGGGCAAGTGCAAACACAAGCACTGCAAGTGGCTCTTCCCTCAGACCAATAAAGTCAGATATGTCCGCCAGCTAGCAGTCCGCAACTGAAACTGCAGCATGCTCTCAGGATGGTGTGCAAGAGATGTGTATGTGCCACTCTCTTTGTGCCCAGAGAATGCACGCCGGGATCGCATTGCCCAGGCTGAAGCACACAAACGTTTGGGGACACGTCCACTTCCGCCCAAGCATGCCAAGGGAGTCAGTCACATCTCACCATCCGACCACTACCACATCTCATAAGACCAGCATGTGCCCATCACACTCCATACCTGGGTCACCCAACATAGGGATGACCCAGTGACTAAGGTGAGCTCCTTTGGTGACATCTGAACACTCTTAATTACATTACTGAGCCATGATGCTAGGAGTTTCTCCCCCGCCTCTATGAGCATCTAGCAACCTGACTGATGGGGAGTGACATGTATACTGACTGCGATGAACTCACTGCTCAGCAGATCAATGGCATCCAAATCCTTGATGACCAGATCTACAGCCACAAGCTGGTCAACAAGATTGTATCGCGCCATGTCGACAAGCCGATATCATGGTCCCCGTGCCAAATTTTGATGGCACTCAGGCAGTCTGGTATGCATGCATGTTAGGAATTTACCATGTGAATGCACGATATGTTGGCCCAGGTTCAATGCCCACATCCAAACACTTCCGTCGCATTGACATGCTCTGGGTCTGTTGGTTCACACGTGACATGTCTACCCCATCTGGTTTCCACCACTGCCGGCAGCCACGTGTTCAATTCATTGATGCGAACGACCCCAATAATGATCCTTTTGGTTTCATTAGCCCTGACAACATCACAACATCATTTGCGCCACATACATTATGCGAGCTTTTCACTACGGCATCATGGACAGTCTACTTGGCCGTTCCAAGCTTGCACGCAAGAGTCCGGTATACCCTCAAGACCACCACAATGACTACAGGTATTATCAAGTATCTATGTGAGTATCCCTGATATGCACACAATATTCATCTACTGATCCTTTTTGTAAGGTTTGCTGACCGTGACATTTTCATGCGCCACCATGGGGGCGGCATTGGCCACTGCGGGGTCAGTTGTGCAAGCTTGGAGATGTCATGCCATCAAGGACACTGCATCCAGCATCCGCACAAGAGGAAAGCAACTAAATTCATGCAGACACCGTATATGACAGCAGTCAACTCTGATCATTGGCAAAGTGACGATGAAGTCTACTGTACACCGCAAGGTGTAGAATCCACCAGCAAAGCACTCAGGTCCAACTCAAGTGGCCACAGCATCGACAAAGACAAAGCCGGGATGGAACCAGAAGAGGCTGAAGAGAAAACTGAACTAGGCTGGGATGACCATGATGAAGACCAGGACAGGTACGGGAGTGATTGCAACTCCGATGGGGAGGGTCAGGCTGGCACTGAGATCCAAGACTACCCATCAGAGGGCAAAGACGACTTTGAGGAGGATGAAGAGGAGGTGTATGCCAAAGTTGGCTATGCGCCATTATGAACCACCTCACAGACAACCTATACGACTCTGGAAGTCAGAAGGTGGAACGATCTCAAGTGTGTCAGGCATCCGAGCCTTGTGTTACCAGGAGAGAGGTGCTGGATGAGGGCCAGGCATAGGGCTCATTGTACTCGCCCTCCCCGACTGGGGGCATCACTGAGAACTCAGACAGACGAGCACGAGTTTGGTTGCAAGGAATGTGGGATATGTTCTTAGACTCATAGCATCAACGATTGATCCAATAGTACCACCGAGGGCATCGATGCGTGGGACAGCCTGTTACATTCTAATTCAATAGTTTTCTTTGCACAACTCTAACTACCATGAAACGCAATGTTATATAGTTGTCCAACAACTGTTACACTCTCCTTTTCAAGTGAAACAGCTGTGTAACAAGTTTCTAAGGTGAAACAGTTATTTGACAAACTACATAACATTGTGTTTCATGGTAGTTAGAGTTGTGCAAAGAAAACTATTGAATTAGAATGTAACAGGCTGTCCCACGCATCGATGCCCCCGGTGTATGTAGTATGGAAGAAGGTGTTGTGCGTAACTTCAAGAAGTTATATGCTCCTGGAGGCATTTGAGGACTTCGCGGACTATCCGTCGATGTTCGGCCATGGTGGACGTAAAGACTAGGATGTCATCCAGGTACACCGCGACAACTCCTGCCACTATCAGATCGGCAAAGATGGAGTTCATGAGCGCTTGGAAGGTCGCCGGGGAGTTGGTGAGCCCAAAGAACAGCACCTGAGGCTCGAATAGTCCCCAATTGGTTACAAAGGCAGCCTTCCATTCGTCTCCTTCCTTGATCCAAACATTATGATAGCCCCGTTTGACATCGAACTTCGAAAACACCTTGGCGCCTTTCAGCCGATTGATGATGTTGGTAGCTAGGGGGAGTGGGTAACGATTTTTGACAGTAAACTCGTTTAGTCGTTGGCAATCCTGGACTAGTTGCAGCTTGCCATCCTTCTTTTTGATGAAGAAGACTGGCGACGCAATGGGCGACTTGGAGGGATTGATGTAACCTTTATGGAGGTTGTCATCCAGGAACCGGTCCAACTCTTCCTGTTCATTAACCGGCATTGGGTAGACCTTAGAACGCATGGTCTCGGGAGCTTCTGGCTTGAGATCAATGCTGTGATCCCATGGCTGATGGGTTGGGAGGTGCTCTGACTCGTGTTCAGAGAAGACTTTGGTGAAGTCCTGGTACTGCTCTGGAACCATTTCCTCGAAAGTCCTTGTCCGGGTGTCCTTTGCCTTGGCGGCCAGCTCTGTACTGTACGTAAAGCTAGCCGTGCACCATAATTCCTTGGTTGCGTGTTCCGACACGCCCTTCTTCATCAGTGCTCTGCGTTGCCGCCGGCTTGTGTCCACCTTCTCAGGACCAAGCAACTCTGCTTCCACTGTTCCTATCTTTATCTCTCCAGTTTCCCAATCAATCTGCGGATTGACCTCCCTCAACCATGGTAGCCCCAGGATCATGTCCTCACTACCTAGATTGGTAACCAAGAAATTGAGAACCTGTTTGTACGTACCGGAACTAATTTCTAACCTACACCAATCCATAATCTGTCCAGCCTTATTACTAGTACCATCTACATTACGTACTGCTATGGGCTTGAATACGGGGTTTGTGACGACATTATGTTCCTTTACAAACTTTGTACCTACAAAAAGAGACATAGCACCTGAGTCTACCATTGCTGCTTTTGTCACACTACGGTTTTTGCCTTTAATCTGAACTGAGATATGAAAATGCGAACTACTTGGGTCGATTTTGGGTATCATACAGCTATCTATGTTGACAAAAGGAGAAGTATCCGTATTTGTAACTACCGGTCCCTCGGATGCAGCCGAGGCCTGGGACCATTCTAAAAAGCCTGCCAGAGAGCCGTGAGCTGCCTCTCAAACTCCTTCTGCTGTTCGGCCATCTGCACCATCAGCTTCTGGATGTCCTTGCTCGGTCCAGTGTTCGTAGCCGCAATCTGTTGCTCCGGTTCCTCCGCTACCTCCTCAATTGTGGCACTCCAGACTGCCTGTCCCATCTTGCGCATCCTTCCCATGAACTTATCCTGGCAAACACCCTCCTGATGGCCAACGTGGTTGCACCACCAGCAGATAGACCAAACATGTGGACACCCCGCTTTGTTGTGAGTGGTGGCTCTACAGCCAAAGCACTTGCCGGTCATCTGTTTCAGATACGCTGCCCAGAATCTGGTGGTGTCAATGTCCATGGCATTGGGGTCGCGGGCCAAAGTGTGGGATGCCAACGGGGTGGAGACTGCTGGTACCGATACAGTGGGGGCTCCTCGCTCTCTAGCTTTCTCAGCCCGGCGTTGGCGGATACGGACATCGATAGTAATCGCCACATTGGACAGATTGTCCAGGGTGTCGATCGGCTTATCCGTGTGTACCAGGACATCCTTGATGTGTGAGGACAG
>KN050097.1:0-45416 GCA_000743315.1 Lignosus rhinocerotis TM02 | reverse complement strand
TGTGTGCACAGACCATGTAACTATTTGCGTACGTTTGCTAGGAATCCTGGGCAAGAATGATGAAAAACTATGTACCGCAAGAATAAGAAGTCTGAAAGACAATAGAACAGCAGAGGCTGCAAGAACGAAAGTACTGATAGTAGGGAATGAGGCATGAAGACAATAGTGCCCTAATCTTAGCGTGGGAGTACGGTCTGAATTTGGGTGGCTTACTATCTAAGTCCTTATCTTATCTACTAAGTACCATAGGAGAAGCAAAGATAAAAATGTAACTATAAATACGCCATTCACAACAGTCAGCTCTTGAGCACATTGCAATATCCCTTTATTTTCAGAGCTCCCTACTTACCAGTTCACTACCTATTCCCATTGTCCACCATTGCGAGCCCATCATGATCCTCCCCCCCTGCTGTAAGACTTTGACCCTCCCTCACCATCCCACAGGCCAACCTTGTGAAGGTCTCAATTTAGCTTCGAGTCAGGAATCAGCTAGCCACCTTGCACCTTTCAGGTAGGCTTTTAGTCTTTGGTTTGGTGGTTGTTTCCGCCATCAGGGATGGAGCTGCCATATCAACAGAACATTGTAGAACTTGTGAGGTGAACGCGATGCTGCGCACGCCATGTGCGATTCCATTCTTCATCAAAAAATTACATCTTTCGTAGCAAAGACATCCCACCAAGAGAAAAATGAGCCTTCCCTTATAGACGGCTGTTACCGCTAGGAGCTCCCCAGTGAGAGGAATATCCAACGTCGGACAGCGTATGACAACATCATAGTGAGCCACCCGATGCAGGATTTGAACAACCCAGGCCAGCCCCAGAATCAGCAGCTATGTATATCATCCATGTGGGACAGAGACTCTTCGAACATACCGTCGAGGTCTTCCAGTCATAGGAGGTCACGTCAAGGACAGAGGGTATGGGGATGAGAGCCATGTTGGACGAGAAGAAACGGACAGTACTTATACATAGTACCAAGCGGATACAATACAAGTATTAGAGAAGGAATGATACGGTTCCGGTGCCATTGAGCATCACGAAGCAGTACGATGGACTCGAGGTAAAAATAGCATGACCAACTGTCGCCATACCAGCTGCAACGAGACAGCCTGAATTCCAGCATCACTTGCTGTCGCTTGTGCAGACGTCTGAACGACAGGGTGTTCATTCGCTTCTTGGGATAGACCCGCCACATGCCGTCGTAAACATGAGGATACACCTATAGCGTGGTCAGAACCAGTAACAAGAGAGGTAATTACATGACAAGAAACACGTACTGGACGCATGGCACTCATCACCACCGATGCCGTCAATCGTTCTGGCAACAAATCTGACCAACACATCAGCAATGTCAAGAACAACACGACATGGACATGTACGAGGGCATGGAAAACCACTATCTGACGAAACCAACTCGGTGTGGAATGGTCACAAGGGATGATCACAAGGAATGGTCACAAGGGATGATCACAAGGAATGGTCACAAGGGATGATCACAAGGAATGGTCACAAGGGATGATCACAAGGAATGGTCACAAGGGATGATCACAAGGAATGGTCACAAGGGATGATCACAAGGAATGGTCACAAGGGATGATCACAAGGAATGGTCACAAGGGATGATCACAAGGAATGGTCACAAGGGATGATCACAAGGAATGGTCACAAGGGATGATCACAAGGAATGGTCACAAGGGATGAT
This sequence comes from Lignosus rhinocerotis TM02, assembly GCA_000743315.1. Taxonomy (NCBI): domain Eukaryota; kingdom Fungi; phylum Basidiomycota; class Agaricomycetes; order Polyporales; family Polyporaceae; genus Lignosus; species Lignosus rhinocerus. The sequence continues at coordinate 43,714 of KN050097.1, read as the reverse complement.
CACAAGGAATGGTCACAAGGGATGATCACAAGGAATGGTCACAAGGGATGATCACAAGGAATGGTCACAAGGGATGATCACATGGAATGATAGCTAGGAATGATAGCTAAGAATGATCACCATGGAATGATCTAGTACAGCCCAGAAACAACTAGACAATATCTAGAAGAGTCCGGAGCATTGTAGAATGCACTGGAAATAGACTGGACAATAGATAATCTAAGTAACCACATGTACAGTAGACCTGTGTCTAAAAAACGAAAGAACACATAACTATAAATCTATCTAAATATACGTATAGTCCATAGTTCAACACCTTTTGCAGCAATGTATGCAGCCAACAACGCACCTCAAGTAGACCCGTGTATGGAAGGTTCCAAGGTGCCTTCTACTGAGGCTCAAGTGATATTGTCCAATATTTCCAGTGCACAGAATTCTCGACAAAGATCAGAAGAAGCACCTCCTTGAATTTTTGAGTGGTCTAATCCATCAAGAATCAGCGTGTTTTGCAATGACAAGCTGCGCAAGAGACAAGTATATATGGATTGATGGTTTGAACAGTGTTTTAAGCAAACAACATTGACTTCAAGGGTTCGTCCTTGACAGGCAAAGTTGGTCATGGAAAAATTAGGCAAAACACACACTTGCTCTTGCTGCACGGACACAACAGTATCCTCTACAGGCAGTAGGCATTGTATGCTCTGTTTTTGACGACTAAGTGAAATCACATTCGGAGGGAGTCCATCTAGCTGAACAGGTTGAGGAGGGTTGACAAGCTCCACTAACAAAGTGTCCAAATGGACTTACCACCCTGTTTATGTGACGTCCAGCTATGTGCTGAACGGCATGCATATCTAGACAACTGTTAACAAAGTCCTCAATGACACAAATCCCTGCAATCGACCAAGCAGGGGAATGAACAATGGCACTGCGGACTTGTCCTCATTATATGAGAACAACCACAAACAGGGGGTGAAATTTATGCCCCGCACACGTGTGTGCGGGTGAAACCGGGTGCCCAACAGGAGCCTTCGGGTGCCACATCCTAAGTCACGTGTGGAAGAAAAACCCAGGACAGAACTTACCGATTCACTGACGGAATCACAACATATTGATAGGTACTGAAACAGTCCAGAAAGAAAGAACTATAGTACAGATGCAAAGATATCCATATATAGTAAGAAATAAGCACAGCCCATGCTGGTGTCCACCTGAGCGTCACCTTTCCCCCTGGTAAATAGCTAGAACACCTACATGGGGGTCTCATAGCTAGCTAGCTAGGCCAGGCTCCTTTCCCACCACCCAGCGGTTCACCCAGCAAACAGCGACCACCGGTTGTAAGGATGCTCCGTGATCCGGTTGATGTCGGAGTGATGTTGGGAGTCCCGGGCGTTTGGCTAGTTATCCCCACTCCCCACACTATCAACAAGACCACGTGCACTGATGCGCCCTCGTCGCCGCACTTGTCTCGCTCTCCACCCACCATTTGGCCCGCCCTCTCCTCTCGCTCCTCTGCCCCGTTCCAGCGCCCTCTGGCCCCGCTGAGATGTCAAAACGACATGGATCAGAGCTGTCCTCTTCCCGATGGCGACATCATGACGTCCACCAGCTCGCTCATGGACATGTGGCGCAAGAAGCAGGAACAACAGGAAGTCGAAGATGCTGAAGTCAAAGGTGAGCACTGTGCCCTTTTGTTATGCCCTTGCTGACCTTTTTGCCAGAGCTCACCAAGCAAGCCCGGATACGCCTCTCTGCAACTGTCATGGAGGGCGGACACGACCCTGACACATACATAGATGACGTGACGACCTTTCTCCCCCAGGACCATCCAATGGTCTTGGGTGGTTATGATGGATTGGCAGACAAAATAACAGACACGGACGACGTGCAACAGGAGACGGTTGGAGACGATGCGGTAGATGTGGTGGACAGTCTGCGCAATGATGATGGATGGGGTATGGCGTGACGATGGATGGGGTATGGCGCACCTTGTTGCATTGACAAGGTATGTAGAAGTCTATCTTACTGCACTTCGTCACAACATCCCCTTCTCCATGTCATCTTCAGCTCATGGAAGTGGGCGGGGGCATGGCAATGACAAGATAAGTGAACGCACGCAGAGCGGCATCAGGCGACTGATCGCTCGTGGCAGTCGCAGCTCCCCAAGCTCACCGATGCATACCTCCAGTGGAAGTACGGCAAGGACGACAGGAACGGCGGTGACCCCAGTGACTCTGCCCACCACTTCAAGATCACTTCAATCCACACACACAGTGAGTGCCCCTGCTTTCATGTCATCATGCTTTCTGTTCATCGATGACATGCAACAGAGTATCATCTTGAGCAGCTTATACCTCAACCTCCCGACGTTGAGGCCAATGTAGCCCTTGTCCGCTGTGGCTTGCTAGGTTGCACGCCAGTGCAACCCACCATTGCCATAGCGCTTGATTGTCTTGAGCTCTACCATCAGCTTCGCCGTCGCCAATTGGCGTTCAGCATTCAAGCCATGGTCAAAGTATTATGTGCCTTGAATAATGTGAGTCCAAGCCTCTTGTCTTCTCCATGCTGTTTGCTGCTCACCATTGTCACCCATCTGTAGGTGACATACATGCAGCATCTTTGTGACTTGTTTTCGGCGGCCTTCGACATCTACCTTGGCAACGAAATTCAGGTACGTCAGGCCATCAATCTGGCGCTCGGGCGCGCTGGTCCGGCATGGTGCGCACAGTTCGCATGCCCACCATGTGGTTTCAAGGTAAAATCCGACGTTCTTTCACGTAGTGTATGCTCTAGTTCATGTAGAATATGCAGCAAGCAAATGAACCCTCCTTGTCCCCTGCACGCCTTCATGCAATGGATGGTAACAATTCAGTCAAACGTGTTGAGGGGTCTGGGCATGCCGATCCCCGGATCTTCCACAGTGATTACCACATCCTGCCGATCGAGGTGGATTGTTTCAAAGATGATGTCGGTGCTCGCACCGAGCGCGGTCCCGCAGTTCCTCAGGTCAATCAGGACGATGCTGCTGATGCCGCTGAATGTACTCGGCGCTGGAAAGCTGCTAATGACGCAACGGGTGAGGCAAGCGTTCACACATTCAATCAGACTGGCAATTTCATTTGTGCCTGTCGCCATGGAATTGTCGAGTTCTTTGCTGAGATGCGACAGTCTGGTGAACTGTGAGTAATGTCCTCTATTACCATCCTCTTTCACTGGCTGCTTGGTTCTGCTACGTACTCACATCCTGCAGGGCGAAGTATCCTCTGGCAGTGACCAACAGATTGATTGACACCTACAGCAACGACCAGGCGGTAGGCCACGACATAGCATGCTCTTTCAAGACCACTGTGGCACGCAGTTCCATCGGCGAGAAAGCCGCTCGGCACCACCTCCAGCTTGTCGTCAATGCGTTCCACGGCCATGCGCACAATTGCTTGTGCCAACTGCACAATCATCCACTGTACCGGAAGAAATACGGGCTCAAAGATCTTGAGACGTGCGAGCGGATCTTCTCGGCATCCAATGCCGTTGCGCGCACTATTCACTTTGCATCGCATTTCCATTGGCTCCAGTTTATCCACTTTGACCAGTGGGACCACGATCAGTACCTTGAACTCGGTTAGTAAAATTTTAAGCTGTTCATCTTGTCTCGATCGCACCCAATCACGTCTGTGACATCATCATTCCCGTCGGACCTGTATGCTCACCGTGACTTATAACTGACCATGGGTATCTATTAGGGAGGTTCTCTTATAACAACTACCGTCAGGCCCTCGCAGTCATCGAAGAATACACGCCTCTCGTTGATGCATTCAAGAACGAGCATGGTCTCCAAGATGCTGACTTTGAATGCTGGCTGGAGGAAGAGCACGAGTATCTGCAGTCCCTGAGTAAGGAGCCCGACGAGGATGTGCTGAAGGTTGCTTACATAGAATCTATGCTGGAGCTGAAGAACATACAGTCAGTGTAATAAGACTCTGTCTAGCTGTGCTTACACCAACTGTATCTCTGTCCACAGGGCTGCTTGGAACCTGTTCACCACCAGCTGCCCTCCGACTATCCTCACGCAGACCTCCGCGGACTTTGGCAATGCCAATTGTATGCGCGCAAACCAGGCCATTGCTCGTGCGACTCTAGCTGAGAGGCAGAGCCTTCTTCGCAAGCTTAAAGTCGCGATGGACGCTGTGGATGACCTTGAACACTGCATGGGAGTCACGGAGCGCATGGCTGAAGATTCACCAGGCTACAAAGAGGCCTACTCGTACTACATGAACCGAAGGTTCATTCGTGCTGTAGAGGCCCTTGAACGCCTCGTCATACAACGCCTGTTTGAGCTGTCCAAAGCAAACCTCTCCGGCACTGGTACATGTACTCTTTCTAACTCTATTGACGAACCTTACTCACTGTGGTAATGAGTAGGTTACAAGCTTCGTCGCCAGATCTCAAACACGATTGCACGGCGCTCCAAGGCTGTTTGCAATGCGCTGAGGAAGTACAACGAGCTCGCGCCACTGCAGACTCCTCCCCGACCGATGCTCGACTACAGTGAGGTCGCAAACTATGGTTGGCTCGGTGATTTCAAGCTCCTCAAGCACTCACAGCATGGCATACTCGACAAACCATGGTCGTCACCGATTAATCGGGAGGTCATGAACAAGTATTTCAAGTTACGATGCGCGCACGTTGAGATCGCACGACTTCACGTTGAGGCTCCTCGCCTGCAGGCCTGGGTAGATACAGATGATGCGCACATTCTCGCAACAGCAGAGAAGCTCAAGGAAGTGCAGCCTTTGCTCTCTGCGGAGCTTTACAAATGTTATTTGGAGCATCATAGGGTGAACAACGTGATACACGTACAGGTACACAAGTTGTATGCATTGCCTGGATATACCGGTCCTCGCCCACTTTCCTTTGCAGCATCTTCTGAGGGCGATGAACAAGAACTGGGAGCAATGCTTCCTGACAAGGATGATCAACTGAACGAGGAGGCCCTGTCATTGGAGGAGACGGTATCACGTATGGCACGCTAGGGAGCTTTGAGATGTCGTATAACGTACCTTGGACAGTTGCTGCTCATTGTTGCACTATACATTTTTCTGTGTCTAAGGGTGTTCCAGATCATCTCCGAAGTCATTATGAATTACAGCGAGTGTATAGATCATGTCACATTAGAAGGAGATATGGAAGGAAGTGTGTCTAAAGTATTGTCCAAGAGGGAGGGATGTTGGATTGTGTGCAAACGTCTCAAGATGCGCGAAAGATTAAGACGTTTGAATGTCAACTGCACGCGCCTCCATGCAACTTCTTCCTTCCCCACCCCTCATGTGTTCCTCCCCGGGGCGTCCCACCCCAGGCATCTCCTTTTCACACCATAACGTTCCTTTCCCTCCTATTATCCCCCCTTCTATACAATACCTCGATCTCGCTGTGAGGGCTGATCAAATCCCAAAGGTGTGTTCGTGTTATGTATGGGCCTTTATGCCCGAACACATATCTCCCATGATCTGATCACTGTACACACAGAACGTGCAATGGATCAGCATTCATCTTGAAGCAGACATTGTAGGAGGACTATTGCATGATTTTGTTCGGCCCAATGTGCTTGGAACGACATGGAGGACATCAGGTATGTGTCCTTTATGCCTGCATCCCTCGTTATTGCACATCTTCACCTCCTGCAAGATATCCCGCACGATCTTGAAGAAACTTTGCTCTCTATCTACTGTGAACAGTTCGGCCTTGATCATTTCACCTCACTTCTGCACACCAATCTCCCTGTTCTACCCGCTCTACCCGATGTTGGACCCAACACCCCCGATCGACCCCTGCAAAGGTGTCAGCACTGGAATACCCCCTCGCCTGACTTGGAGCCCTTGGATTACTACTGGAACGGCAGTGACGGATACAACACTGAGGATGAAGCCGCTCTACAGCAGACTGAATGGGAATGGCAGAAGCAGAAGGAGCGGGAACGACAGGAGCATCAGGGAGGTCAAGGTATGTGAATCATGTCAGTATGGATCTACCAGTCGCCCCTCATCAGAGTGCTCCAGCTCCTACCCAAGCTGCTGTCATTGGTGACAGCCCTGGCTCTGACTTGTCCAATGATGCTCGTCACTCTCCAACCGCCGCATCTGATCCTGCCCCCAATGCTGTACTTCCCGCTGTCCCAGCACCTGCTGATCCCCCTCCGTTACGTTTGGCTTCCTCATCCAATCTGGTTTCCTCTCGCTATCTCTCTCTGGCTGGTCCAGACATGCCGTCCACCTCCACCTCCAGGCATGTGGCTGCATCCCCAATCACAAGTACGCCACACCGTCACCAAGTTCTGAGAACTGGTCCAATGGTCAGGCATTTGACACAGGCTGACGCTCTCTCTCCCCCTCCTCCATATGTATTGTCCTCTAGGCTCGATGCCAACCTCCCAATTGTCGAGATACTCGATAGCGACACCTCGTTTGAGAATGTGGTGCCTGTCACCGATCCCATTTCCTGCACAACCTCTGTCCCACTGCCGCATTGCCCGGTTGAATCCCCCCTTGTGCGAACACTGATACCATCACCCTCAGAACCAACTGGCATGCAGCCCATGCTGCAGCATGCTACCACGCATGCATTACGTCTGGCCAGTGCATCCCCGACCAACGACAACACCCACACCGTTGCCACTACCGGTCCCATACCACGTGCTCAACCCCCTACCTCCATAACTGCTCCTCTCGCTCTTGCCCGCCCTCTGGTGTGGGATATCCAAATTCCGGAGAGTATTTCCACCATGTGTGGTGTTTCCGTGCCCATGTGGGCCTCACGCACACCCCCTCCATGCGCCACCCTGGAAGCGCTCACTGATGCGCCTGCTGGGCCCCCTCCATTGTATGCCCCATCCTCCACCAGCCCCTCACAATGGGCAAGCTTGCAACAGAACTGTGATCGCCTGTGCTCTCCATCCATTCGAGAGTTCTTGCGAGAGCGCGAGCAACACACGCCGACCCCATATGTTATTTGGCTCGCGGTCGATAGGTGCATGCACACCGCACGCGACCATGCACAGATGAAGTGGCCCGATTGACTCGCTGAGTGTGGATTCTCTCCAGTAGAGATTCTGCATCTTATTGCTCTCCTGCGACCGACAAACACGATAGGTGTTTGTGCACAGCAGGTGGCGGATGATGTTGCAACTGTGCGCCGCTCGTCGCGAGCGGGCGCTACATACTTAGTGGGTCGGAGGTGCCGGGTAAATGTTAGGATCTGATTTCTAGTCTTGTAGTAACACGACACAGTCTTATATTTGTTGGGAGTGATACCTATGCTTGTTTGTTGCCCCCCCTCCCCCTAAAGTTTCTCCCATTTGCACTGTCATGACTTGCACCCACACATCGAAGGAGAACGCAAGCCATCGCCCGCAGCTAACCGGTGCCCAGAAAGCTCAACGACGAGTCAAGCTCCTTGACCTCACCAACGACCTGAACACTGCAAAGAGCGAGTACCAGGAGAAGGCATGTCAAATTGCGGAGAAGCATGGTCGGTGCGTCTTTTCAAACATGTTGTTAACCCCTTCCTGGAAGCTGATGTGCCTGGACAAGAACGCTCGTGTGGACAAAGGGCAAGATGTTTATGGGTGGCAAGCTTAATAAGCAACACCGCGGCGTGAGCATGTACAACACGTTCATTCGTGAGAAGCTGGCAGAGGCTAATGAAGGTGTGTGGCAACTCTAGATACTCTACTTGATACCCACCTTACATGTCACAGGTCTCGGGGTTGGCAAGAGGTGGAGGCTGCGAGACTTCGTGCGGCAGCACAAAGCCGAGCTCTCCCGCCAATACTTATGCCTCACTGCAACACAAAGGGCTCACCTCTTGTCTGAGCTCAAGACTGTCCGTGATAATCGTGTCAAGATTGTTTGCACCAACCCCATGGCCATCAAGAAGGACGCTGACACCACCTTTGACAAGATGGTCGATGAGGTAAGTCATATTCCTATTCATACTATACAGCCCCTTTCACGTGGATTGTGTGTTGAACCATACTCCAGTGGACTACTATCTGCAACCGTCTTGGTATTCAAGGCATGTATATGGCTGTGAGAAGCAGTACCGAGCAGTTCAACGAGCTGAAGCTTTTCTTCACACAAGCAGTGTCAAACTTCTTTTGTGACATCTTGAAGTTGGAGCCATGCGATGTTGCCCTCAAATTTGAAGCTTATGTCATGCAGAAGCTTCATGCGCCAGGTAAGTCAATACATATTCCGTCTCTGTCACCCTTGGGCCGCTCTGATGCAGTTCCTGAACCCTTGCAGACACTGGACATTCCATTTTGAAGCTTACGGAGGCCATCAGCCTATGCCGTAAACTTCTCCAGCAAGGACTAGGTCAGTGCACCTGTAGAGTTTACTGCTTATATAGAGAGTATGCTAATGCTCTACCAACAGAGAAGATCCTAGACTATGGCAAAGACGGCTCGAGCAGGAAACGCTCGAAGATCACCATGAATTACGACAATTACAAGCGCAACATTGTGGAGCACCATGGAGTTGCGATCCACAACTGGCCCTGCACGGTCTTCGGAAATCCGGGAAGCATCAGGCATGAGAACGTGTACCTCCTTCTCGCGGCACTCAATGGGCCAGAAGAATCGCGCACATGCTACTGGGTCAAGCTTTCGGATGAGGAACTCGAGGCGCGCAAAGTGCACAATGCCATGCGCGAGGCCCGTGGGGAGCAGGTCTATAAGGTGCGCAAAACACGTGCTGGGAAGCGCGGTGCACAGGGCCAGTTCAAGAGTGTGGACACCATCGAGGACTCAGAGGACAGTGCACAGGGCCAGTTCAAGAGCGTGGAAACCATCGAGGACTCAGAGGACGGACTCAGAGGACAAGTCAAACAATGAGTAGACTGTTCGGCATATACATCTCTGCTGCCATGCCAGTGATTGTTCGAGCGCGCTTGGACGTACACACGTGCACGTCAACGTGGCGCGCGTGCGCTCATAACCTTTGCGCGCCCGCTGTTACTAGCTGCGCCTGGTGTTCCTTATGCATTACTTGTACCCCGCTGTACTTGAACACTCGCTATACATCATTGATTCCACCTATAACTAATGTCCAATAAGTGCAGCGTGTGCTGGTAATAACTTGGTATTGACACTCATAATGACCAGGATCAATAGATGTCAGGAGGGTACGTGCACAGCGCACAGCTCGCGGGTTAGACGAGGCGGGGAAAGGGAGGCGCGGACATGTGGTGGACAGAGCGCCAAGAGGGCGGGAAGGCGGGAAGGCGGGAAGGCGGGAGAAAGCGCCGGCGGGGAAGCGATGGGAATGGGCGGGTGGGCGGACGTGCCGGAGTCCGATGTCAGGAACGTCGGAAGGGGGACCGGAAAGAGTCGGGTGGTGGTGGGGAAGGATGTTAGGTAAGGGGGGCTTGCAGAGGTCCCAGAGGCTAGTGCTGTTTTGCTGGGTGAACCGCTGAGTGGTGGGAAAGGAGCCTGGCCTAGCTAGCTAGCTATGAGACCCTAGACTCGAAAACCAGTCGATCGGGACGCATGTGGACCTGATGGCGGAGATTGAAAGGAGGTCCACGTCCCTACCGACTGGTCAAACTGGTCACGCTTTTACAGAGACGTCCCAATATGGACCCCGTGTGAAACTTGACTTAGTGAAATTTCGCGTTTTGACCTTGGGCGAATGCTCTGCGGACAAAGATGCAGAGTGACCTACCTTACGGTGTCCTCATGTAATAGTACATGTTAGAAATCATCTAGTTCTAACCTGGGATCATCCTCCTCCGCAAACCAAGAGTGTGGATCCTGCGTGCCAAAATCCACAGCATCCCAATACAACCTGTCGTCCTCGTCCTCGCCTACTCCGGCGGCCATATTAGCGGGGTCTGGCGGTGTGACTGACGACACCGAGGGCTGTGAGTAGATGTTTTATATTAGCTGTCAGCCCTCACGCACGTCCGTCCGAGAGGGACACGTACTGTGTGCGTCGTGTGCGGGGTAGTGGGAGGCGGAGTGACGTTTGAGTTCGGCTCCACATCGGTCGGCCGAACACCTGGTGGCGGCATGTGTGCTAGAGGTACGCCCTTGCGACGGCGTTGCAATTGAGCAAAAGCCTCGTTGTACTCCTTCAGGGGTCCAATGAGCTGTCGGAGGCCGAGTGAGATGGCATTGGGGACGCCTTCGCCCTTCTTGGCACTGGTTTCTACAACCCGTCCGGGCTGTTTGACGAAGACGCTGTGCTCTCGCATGGCTTTTGCAAGAGCGTCGAGGTCGCGGGCTATGTCGGGGGAGGCGTGTTTGCTACCAAGCCTCGCCCCGAGTGTGTCATTCATCTGCAATGCAAGTTTCCGGAGGAGGGATATACATGGGGAGATGACTTTGAGCCATTCCCAGGACGCATTCGGGCCCTGGGCTTTGTAAATGATCTGTACACGTTGTGATGAGGTCGAGGAATGGTGAGGGACCCGTCAATAACTCACCTTGATCCAGAAATTCATATGCTCTTGCATCAGGTCGACAGGCACCCAGGAATTGGGTTTGCCAGTGGGATTGACTAACCAGTTCTTGATCATGACGTTGCTTTACGGACAGTCAGCGGCGGAGTGTGAGGTAAAAGGTAGCTCATACCGTAAAGGCTTGGGCCACACATGCGTAAGGTTGTGAACGAGGTGGAGGAGCTCGTGAGCGTATTTCGTGTGTGTGCTGCCGCGGTACATCAGCGCGAGGACCTTCAGAATGCGAATGATCCGCCCTGAGTAACCGCCTTTGATGGCATCGGTGAACTCGCGGAGGATGAGGATATCGCGGAGTAACAGGGACATGTTCTCGAAGACCATGTCCCCGGTCTTGAGGTCAGCAAGGGTGGGCTGTGTGGGGGTGGTTTCATCTGCGCTGCTTGCTTCTGCGGCCGCTGCTGGAGCAGCGGGTTGATCTGTCGCTGTTGTCTGATCGCGCACTTCGAGTTCGTCGCTGCGCTGTGTTCGTAAAGCAGCCACTATGGCGGGTACCCCAGCCACTATGGCGGGGTTTGCTTTCTCGTCGAGGAGTTGGGTGACATGTTGCTTGAGCTCATCGAATGTCGCGTTTGCGGCATAGTCGTCAAGGCTCTCAGCATTGGCGACCTCGAGCAGACAGACAGGGATAGTGGCGGCAAGGATGTGCAAGAGTAGGTCGCGACATGTGCGATAAGGAGGAAGGGAGGTGAGAACGATGGGTTTGCGGTCGAGGACGGTGTTGAAGAAGACAAGCGATGACGGGTTTGAAGTGCCGGTCGTGGTGTCTCCGAAGTGGAGGTCCATGATCGCGTGGACGAGAGTCATCTGGTGGTGGAATAAGCCGGGCCCAAACGCAGCGTTGGCGTATGATTGCGATATGGTTTCGTGGCCTGCGCGTGTATTGATGAGAGTGCGAAGGCGGGCGATCGAGAGCTGATCGCCGAAGATGGGCCGTACAAGGTCTGCAAACTCGTCGGACTCTAGGTCGTAACCAAGCTCCTTGAACATGGTGTCCATGACTTCCGCGTTGCCGGTGATCGTTGATTCGTCAATTTGCATGGCGGGGAGGGGGAAAAGCTCAGTCTTGTGCAGGGGTATTTGATCATCAGCCCCAGGAAGACATGCCGCGACATCGTTTCGGAATCGAGCAAATGGTTCATGGTGATTGACGAGGACACGGAGGATGGCGTGTTCTAGTGATTGGCGAAAGATCTTCGCCTCGTCAGGGGTGTGTAGGACATCATCGACAGACAGTGGAGGTGCTTGGTCTAGAGTCTCGAGAAGTTCCGCTGTGCGTAGGTCCTCGGGGCGAGCGTCGAAGAGAGGGAACATGGTTGCACATGTACCGTTTTCTTGAGTATCCTTGCGCCCTAGAATCTGCTCTGCAATTCGGAACATGAAGTTGATATTGTCATATACGTGGCCGCACATCGAGGACATGGCAAATTGTCGAGTGCTGAGGCGACAGGATTCGGATATGCGACGGAGAAGACCTGCACCACGCTTGAGCATGGGTAGGGTGGGCGCCTCGGCGACTGTGGCAGCTCGCGCGCGCGCGTCTTGGATCGCGTCCGGCGAGTGTGCGCGTTCGGTCGTGTCTGCGTCTTGCCCTTCTGACTCCGAGTTGCTAGTGAGTCGATCTCGTTCTTGTTCTTGTTGGTCATGCTCTCTCTGTTGATTAGGGTCTTGACCTTCCTCGCTAGCTGGTGCATCTTGATTGGCTGCTTCAGGGTTCCTGGAGCCAGCAGGCTGGAATAGTCCTTCAAGCTCGTCATCGCTCACGGTAAGCGCATCGTCGAGGCAGTGGCCTTCATCAGGCTCCAATTCGTCGTCGCTTGAGTCGCTGATATCTTCAGTGTCAGAATCTGGCACAAAATCTGGGTCGTCATCATCACTGTCTTCATCGTGCTGGGTGATTGTCTTCGGTGTGTCTGCTGTTGGGATGGCAAGTTGGACACGAGTGCTGATACTACCGGCGATAGTGGGGTAACTCGACGACATGCCGAGCGAGGACAGGACAGATATTGCTTGTCTCTGCACACCGGTGACATACAGGTAAAGACCAAATATGTGCTTGATAAGGCTATTGTTCTGACTGCGTTCCCCCAGCAGCTCAGCAAGGGCTGATCCCATCCGCTGTGAGACAATCCAGGTGAGCTGTGTCTCGTCTCGCTCATCGCGATGGTATGCACTTACGGTTTCTGATTTTTCTTTTCGCTTCTGTTGGCGTTCTTGACCTCTCACTGTTGCATGTTGTTTCTCGGCTTTGGCGCGCTGGCGCGATGCAGTAGCGAAGCTGCGAAGCAACGTAGTCATTGTAGGGCACATGAGACGGATCCGCTCATGCACAGTGGTGAGGCTGAACGATTCAATGAACGCGCTGGTGAACGACATTCGTCTCGACTGCAGAAACCCGGCACTGGTAACGTGTGTTGCCTCCTTGCTCACGATGCCTCCGAGGAATGCTGTAGCCCAATCGAGGACTTGTTTTTTGCCTGTACGTGTGTTCTTCTTCGCCCATAGGTCTAGGATGCGTCTAACTTGTCCTTCGTTCCGGAAGAGGCCGTTAGTACGCGCGGTGCAGTAATGTGATTTAGGGTCCGATATCCATTCAACGAAGTCACCCCATGTGCAGCGATCTGCGCGAAGCCTGGCGAGGACATCACGGAAACAGGCTTCTCGCTTCTGCGCCCCCTCACGCGCGAGATCGAGCACCAAACCTTGGACGATATTGCGCGTGGCTTCTACGTTCGCCTCAAGCTCTGCATTATGCACGGCTTCACGGGCAGCTCTCTGCGTCGCCAGTGTACGCTTGCGCTCTTGCTGACCTAGCTCGCGGCCCACCTGGGCTTTTGTTTTGCCTGGCCTGGTGACTCTCAGAGGCTCGGTGAAGATGGTGTCAGTTATTGGCGCATCAGTCCAGCCTGTATGGCTTGGACTGCTCAGAGGTGATGATAGACCAACTGTGTCTTTAGCATCTTCGTGCAGTGGCGTACTGATTTTTCCAGGGATATCTTCTTCTTGTTCTTCCTCCACCAGTGTCGGTGCACCTGCAGGGCATGCATTGGTCGATGAGAGCAAGTCGAACTGGACTGGAGACGAAGGTGGGAGGGGACTAGGGGCTTGCAGCAGTGGGCTACTAGTGGGTAGAGGAGTCAAGCTGAGTAGGTCGTCAAGATCCCAAACATCGTCAGCTTTGCTGACGGTTAATGCTCCAGGACACATAATAGCACAGACGAGTGTAGTGTAGAGTCTGAGAGAATAGACACAGCTCTTGCACCATGTTATCCGGTGAAGTCGGGATCAACGACGAGTGGAAGGACTTCAATTTGCGATGCCTGGGCGCCTCACACTGATGTTTTTGTCCCCCTCTCTCGCTGTCCGCTAGCCTCATTGCTCACTTACGCACCAGTAGTGTCACGACATGCCTCCGCGCGGAGTGACACCACATCCCAAGTGGAAGACAAGGAGTCCAACCTCGCACACGACACGCCCCGAGGCCCCGAAGATGAGCGATGACAACGTCAAAACTCTGCTTGCCAACATGCGCAAAGCCTGCGGCTGGGAGCCGAAAGACTTCCAGGTGGACGCGATCCGGGCCCAAATCAAGCGCGTCGACATGATCGTACAAGCCCCCACAGGTTCTGGAAAGACAGCACTTGCTGCCGGACCTCACTTCTGGCCCGGAAACGAGAAGAAGTTCACACTGATGGTCTGTCCACTCCTGTCACTCGAGGAGGAGATGGTGAGTCATTCTGTTGTCCACCTATTGCGTCGTTGAGGTCAACGAATCTCCTTGTCACAGGTTCAGACATTCAAGCTCGATTTCGGGCTGCAGGCCGTCGCGCTGAACAGCAAGAACGGTGCTTGCTCGCCCCTAGTAATTGAGGCAAGTGCGAGACACGTTTGCAATGAGGGCATGTACTTACTCACTCTTACTCACCCACAGGAGATAATCGCTCTGAAATATTGTATCATTTTAGTGTCTCCTGAGATGTTGCAGTCGCGATCGTTCATGGACCGTGTCCTCCGTAACTCCGCGTTTATGAAGAACATCATTTCGTTGTTCATTGACGAGGCTCACTGCATCGTTCATTGGGGAGCGGACTTTCGCAAGAAGTACGGTACACTCGGGAAGGTACGAGTCTTCCTCCCGCGTGGCACGCCAGTCATCGCTGTTACTGCGACCCTCACCGCCCGAGTCCGACGCGCTATACACACATCGCTCCTATTCAGTCAATCAATCCATCGAAGTCGCTTCATCAACAAAGGCAACGATCGCCCAAACGTGTCAATAGTAGTCCGCGCATGCGAACACCCGCTCAACACTTTTGCCGACCTCGATTTCGTCATTCCGACGACCGTGCACAACTGGGACAACATTCCGAAGACATATATCTACGTCGACAACATAATGATGGGAGCTGACATCCTGGACCATCTCGAACAGACTCTCGAGTCACGCATGCAAACAACTAACTCTGTCAATCAGGCTGCATACAAACCGGGGTCAATCCGCCCATTCAATGCCAACATGTCACAAGAATACCGTAGTCTTGCTATGGCACACTTTCGAGCCGGCACAATACGAATACTTATCTGTACTGATGCTGCAGGGATGGTGAGTTATCTGTACCGAAATTGCGAGAGAACCTTGATGAGAATACCTTGCTGTGCACAATAGGGATGCAATATACCGGACATTGACCTCGTTGTGCAGTGGAAGCTACCCGTGACGTTCTCAAACTTCATACAGCGAGCTGGTCGTGCAGCACGAGGACGCGGGCGCACTGGCCTCGCAGTACTGTTGGTGGAAAAGGCCGCCTATAACACTGATATTGTGAACAATGCACCCACCTCAACAGACACCAAAACGAAAAAGAAGAAAGCAAAGAAGAATGAAGACTTAGACATCTCTCAAGCTGCCAAACCCCCCGCCGCACAGAAGGCTGAAAGAACACAGTACGCACGCTCACATGGCTCGCATCGTGGGGGCTCTAACCGGCAGGACGACTCACCAGACGGAGCCCAGCCGCAGCTAAACCCGGACAGTGCTGACGAGGGTCTGCTGGCCTTCGTCCAAAGCCCAACCTGCCGCAGACGAATATGGGCTGAAGCCTTCGGAAGTCTGTTACAACGTACGTTTCACACCCCTCCCCTGGACTACAATTTCAGGTTCCACACTCACATCTCATCGCCCCCAGCCACCCTTGTTCCGTGCTGCGATATCTGTGTTCCCGCTTTGTTGAACCGAACACGCCCACCCGTGCGCGGCCCATGTCCAGGGGAGACACGAGCACCCACGCTGAAGCGTGGCCTCCCAGATCTCCATGCACGCCAACAGTTCCGCGAATGGCGAACCCGCATATGCGCCCGTGACCACTCACATACGCATTATGATGACATCTCCATCCTCGACGACGATTTCATCACCTCCCTCGTCTCGGCAGGGCCCCTGTCACCCTTGAATGTCTCGACTATTCTTCAAGACAAGTGGATCTTCTGGGAACGCTACCATACCGAGCTCACAAGCTTTGCAACGAATCTCTCTATTGAATTTCGTTCCAAGCCCCCCGTCTCCAAGAAGACTATCAAGCCTAGTACATCTCAAACACACCAGGCAGTCCAATCTCCACCAGCTCCCGGAGGAGCGTTGGACCTGCCACCGCTCAACCTTCCACCCTCAGTTGGGACAGGTGTTCCGACCTTTATCCCACACCCTACCGCTCTAGTCTATCCATACCCTCAATCAAACTTACAAGCCGCTCCTCCGCTGCCCGTCCACACCCCAGTCAAGCGCCGCGTGATCACGGGTGATCACTTTGAGCTCAATGTCACTTATAAACGCCCTCGTCTCGTCAACCCCATGCCTGCCCCATCTCACAGCTTGCAATCATATCCACAGACACCGGTTCACCAACACATTTCCCACTCCATTGCTGACCAGACACCACCAGTGTCCGCGCACTCACGACTACATCACTCTCGGCTTCCCCCGCCAACACCCGTCGATTTTTCACGCCTCACTTATGATGAACGCCGCGTTGAATCACTCCATCTTCCGTCCTCTCACCCTCCCTCCCGCGCACTGCATCGAATTCCCACTAGCACTCCCGCCACTCCAGTTCCACCCCCGAACTGGCCTTCTCTCACTGCTGCACGCTACTCGCCCCCTCCTACGCTCCATGTTGGGCTCCCGCGCCACGACAACCATCACCCGCCTGCGAACATACGGCATACTCGCCGTCAAATCTCTGTCCAAACGCCGCTCCCTGCGCAGCACCCTGACGTGAGAGCTCAGTGTGAGCCTCACTTGAACTCCCACTCTTCGGACGCCCAATTCCAGGGTGCGTATGACCTAGCATATCTACCGTATGCACACTCTCAGCCGCTGTCGTATGCGCACCCACTTCCCGCGATTCCTCAGCGCTCCCTGTATGCACAGTCGCCATCCGAGTCTCCGACCACCCTGACACCTTCGAACCATGCCACACATCCGAGCTGGCCCCCTCGCGCCCCCTCTCGCACTCAACATCCCCTCAATCTGACCCCGCGCCCGTCCCATATACAGCCACGTCAATCCTACAACACGGCTAGTACTACACCTATAGGGTGTATCACCGCCATGAATGAGCCGCCGGCTACCATGGTTTCTTACGAACATTGTCAATCCCCCTATCCGGCCGAGGCTGTTCAGGACTATACTCGACCCCCCCCGGCAACACCAATGCCTGTCGGCGCACAGCACCGAGTATATGCCAGATATCCCGCGCACACACCTAGTACCCCTTCCGCACAACACAACGCCGCAGAATCCCCATTCATGCCATCACCAACATTCTGATAGTATATGTCATAGTATATCATTGCTCATGTTCCCGAAGTCGATGTGTAGCAAACAGAATGATGAGTGTTGACAGGCCATTGACCGCCGTGCTACATTCGCCCAAGGCCCAAACGCGCGATTTTGCTAAGTACATTTTCACACGGGGTCCATATACGGACGTCCTCCCAAAAGTGCGACCAGTTTGACCAGCCGTTTCGGTGATCTCTGGAGTGGCGCGACGGAGCTTGAACCGAACGGATGGTAGCGAGCCTAATGAGACCCCCATGTAGGTGTTCTAGCTATTTACCAGGGGGAAAGGTGACGCTCAGGTGCTGGTGTCATATGGATGCATAGCCATAAGTCCATATAGAGACATAACATGTCAAATATATCTAAATCCAACATTTGCGCTGCTTCCACCGATCAGACCGCCACTTCCTTCAACCAATACTCCTCTACTGACCACCTGTGGCCCATGCGAGATAGAGGGTTTCCTGACCTTGCATCCTCTGCTCCTCTCTGCATTCCTGGAGATCGCAAGACACCCTCCTTGCATGGATGAGGGACCCGACTGGTTGAGTTTGAGTCAGATCAACTTTGCCCCTCTAGATGCTAGGGGCACTCCGCTCCCAAACTCGTGGCTTGGGCTCCAAGTCTACAACAGGAACAAGGAGCTCTGCACCATTGGCGTCGGGGGCTCTTTCTGTTGGATCTCCCACTGCGTTTGCACCAAACTGTTTCTTCTTCGACTCCCCAGGCCCCCAAACCCCTTCCTCCTTCGACTCGCCTGACTCACAGTCACGGAAACGCGCGAGACAGGATGTAGTCAGCAAAGTTCCGATGGACAACTATTCGAGTCCATTTGGAGGTCCATCGGGGTCTGTGCAGCCTTCGAATGACGGACCACAGGAAAGAAGAGAATGGCAAAAAAGGAAGGGGGAAGTGAACTGGCTTTGCACAATGCACATGTCATGTTGCTTCCTAGTGGTTTGGGGCAGAGTAGGCTTGATGTGGGGTGGTTTAGTATTGGTTTTCTTCTTGCATGTCCATTGACATCGCTCTCTTCTGTAATCCTCTACGTGATCCATTCTCGGATACACTCCTCGCGCCGTCATGCATACTCTCAACAGTGTCCAGTACTCAGCTCGACGCCCGTAGGTCCTGAACTTCGACACCGGGTCTCACACGGCTCAGCTCGACGCCCGTAGGTCTTGAACTACGACACCGGGTCTCACACGCGCCTGAGTACCAGCAAACCACTGACATGTGATAACCCACCACCACTAGTACTGCCAGCGGAGCTCGCAAATCAAATGAACATTTCGAGAGGTATACAGTGAACTTGTGAACACAATGACCAGCAAGATACAACGTACAGAGGATTGTAAAGCTCCACGGAATTCGAAATGCTACGGTTGCTGTCATGTAAGGTCATGTAGTGACACAGCATTACATGAAGCATTAATGTGTGCATGGCTCCCCGGCCAGAGGCCTTCAATCGCTCCGAGTTGGTCTTGCGTCCCACCCACGGAACTCGTGCACGCGCAAGGAACTAACATCCCAAAAGCAATCACATTTGACCGTTCGTCCATACAAGAACTATATCAAGCCTAGGCCAGCGAGTAATAGAGCGGAGAGGGGAGGGGGAACAGCGTCCTATCTAACTATCGTATCGTATCCTATCGTACGGAGCACACCACAAACCGGGACGAGGAGACACGGATCCGGAGAGCAGCAGCGAGCAGAGTGCATATATCCACAACAGCCATTATACAGAAGACGACGGCGACCGTGTCGTCCCCACACGCGCACATCACACACACCACACATCATCATACACCATCTACAACCCACACCGCGCTCCTGAACGTCGACGACGCACCACGAAGATGTGCTCGACCCGATTCCGCTTCCGCTTCCGGTTCTTCCGCCCACGTCCCATGTCCCATGTCCCACGACACAACACCGGTCGCACCACCTGCCGCGAGCGACCAGAACCCACGAGACAAGTTGCTCCAAAGAACACCCGCATGTCGTTCATGCGCATAAAAGGGCATGCCGAAGAGGAAGGAAGGCGGCATAATAGTGTGAGAGAAGACGAACGAGTCAGCGCCCAGTAGTGGTACAGGCGCGCATGAACGAGGGAAGAATAGGCCGAGGAGTTGGATGCAACAGTGTACAATGCGGGATGCGACGGATGCGGATGGCGGTGGTGGTACAGGATACAAGAGAAGAGGTGATGATGATGATGATGATGATGATGATGATGATGGCGGTGTGGTGCAAGCAGGTGCGGCAGCGAGACTTTTCGAGTGCGGAAACGATCCTTGCTCAACGATGGGTACGCGATAGAGGCTGGACAGAACGAACGGCGGCGAACAGAGGAAGGCCAAGGATGGCGACGCTGGCGCACAAGCCAGGTCGGGACGGAACCGGAAGGGGGGAACACCATTCACATTTCTATGTTGTCAATATATGGGGACAAATGAACAGATGAGGCAACGAGCGTCGGAAGGGAGGGTGTGGGTCGCCCGACAGGGCGAAGGGAGAAGATCCCCGAGGCCGAGCAGGGACGCAAGGTAACGGAAAGCTGGGAGCCGCCAAGCTATGTACAGTATCCCGAAGTCTGACAAAGACAACGGAAAGGGGGAGAAGGCGACATCCCATGCCGGAAAGTGGATAGGGATCATTGGGCGAGGGTAGTGGTTGTGTTCACGTTGCGAGGATGGACACAGAACAAAACTGTCAAGACGTCAGTTGAGGACACTCCATCGGCAATACGAACAAAACTCACTAGCAAAGCCAACAACGTACACCGGCACCAAGTATCCACTATGCCACATCGGAGAAGGGGAAGGTAGGAGAGGGGGGGTGTTCAGAAATAGTGGACAATACGGCGAGCAAATATACTATAAAGGCGGCCAAGGGCCCGCGATAGACATTAGCCTAGGTAGATACTAATGCACAAATTGCAAACGAGAAGGGAAATGGCGATGTGACGGAACGTGATACTGATACACTGTGCGGCAACACGCCATGTGGGGAGAAGGATGCTGAAGAAGCGTGCATGAAAATGGATGGCGAAAAGAGAAGGAGAATGGGCATGCCAACGTCGTAAATGTGGACATGAAGGGGAAGAAAAGAAAAAGGACACATCGCCGGCGTCGAGGAAATAAGAACGGCGCCACACTACAGTACGATAGAGGGAAATGAGAAGTAATAAACACGACCAAGGGAGTGTCCCAAAACCCAAGAACACATGCGGGAACGATGCCAGCCAAGAGAAGGGAAGACAGATACTAGCCCCCGGGCGAACCCACTGAAGAATCGTCCCGCCAATGCGAGCCAGGGGGGAGTGTGAGATATAAATACCAGTCGGCCCTCCAGCCGACCATATAGCCGAGATTTTGCTGCACTCTTGAATATCTTCGTTTTCTTTTCTTCTTGCTCGTCTATATATTCTGATTGTACAACGCCGAACGGCCTAAATGGCGACGACCGCCCGGGTAGAGCAAATTGGCGGAGGAGGGGAAATGGGAGAATGCGATGCGGTTGATATGCGAAAGCATGCACGTGAGGCGAGATGTAATGACACAAGTTGAGTTCGAGAAGAGGTCGAGTCGAGTGGGGATAAAATATACACGGAAGGGATAGGGATGGTGGGCGGCCTCCAGGGTCGCGACGGTTGTCGCGGTCGAGAGAGACCTCTTGCGGTCGACGGTGGGGTATGAATGCCAACGTCGAGAGCTGACCCAGCAATAGGCGGGTATCTATGTCGAGGATAGAAAAGCGCGAGGATGTCCTGTTCGATATGGCCAATAAACCGGGTAAGTACCGTGGAGTGGGAAGTCGACAAGTGTAGAGCCCGAAAAAAACCGGATGCCTTGAGATCGCTGGTGCTGATGCGTGCACAATATGAAGACAACGTCGAAAGAATAATGATACCGGGAAATAATGCTAAATCGACCTCGAAGACCTAAACACCAAAGTGGCGTCCAGCCAGAGAGTCGGCGGCGGATAGGATCGGTGTAGGTGACTAGCGTGGCGGATAGGATGACATTAAGCGATCGACGCAGGGCTTCACGAAGGGTGGGTATTAGTCGTAATCAGCGACGGTACGAACAGCGTCTAAGGACCGATTGGTCCGGGCTGTACGACGACATCAGAAAATGTGGTTAAAGTAGTCGAACGACCACGCACCTCTACACTTCACGAGTTCTATGGTGCTATATTACATTTACACCGCGAAAGGAGGCGCGGGAAGATCGTCAGGACTTGGGGAATTTTGGAAGACCGAGCCCGCAAAATAACCAGCCACTGCAGGAGGAGCGGAGGACGACGTGAAGACCGGGGCAGCCTCGTTGGATGGCGAACCAGCGGGGACCGTGTAGCAGCGCTGACGAGGGATAGCAACAGGACTGTGGCGCTTGAGTTGAGCGTGCTCGAACAAGTCAGTGACGGACGACGAAGGAGAAGCTTCATCCGACGACATCTGGAACATCCCCTCGCTGGGAACACGCCTATGGTTCCGGCGGCGCTGTGCGGGGGTGGGCGTCGAACAGGGGCTGTGCCCGAGCATGGGGAACCCATAGGTCGATGACAACGGAGCGGTGCGAGGAGCATTGTCGACAACAAAGTTCTCCTGCTGCCACGTACCCCTCGTACCAGCCTTAGCAGGGACAGAAGTGGCCTCCCTGACCGGGGTGGTCGGTGGGGTGATATCGCTGTCATCACCGCACTCGGATGAGTCATCGCAGATGGGGAACGAGTCCCAACGGATCATGGTCAGATCCGTGCTGGCACGGCGCACAGCAGGGCGAGCCTTGATGTCGAAGGCGGGCTGGAGAGGAACGGTCATATCGCCGTGGGACGCCTTGCCGAGCTTGCGGCGAGGCGTGGCCTTCGGAGTGGGAGATTCCAATAGCTGCGAGCTAACCTGGCGACGGCGAGCAAGCTTGCCCGAGGGCTGGGAGGCAAGCTTGGGCGGGGAGCGAAACGCCTTGTCAGTCTTCTGGTCTTGGGCGTGAACGTCGTCGGCGAATGGGTCGGTCCAAGAGGTCGATTCCTCGGGCTTCACTCGAGAGACCTGAGCTCGAGGAGCGGGGGTCGCCTTCGGTGGCGAGGGTATCCGAGAAGGAGGGGGTGATGGTTGGTGCGCGTGTCGCCGCGCAGCGACATCAGAGGGGGATGCAGAGGTTCCCCTGCATCGGCGGTAACGAATCAGAATCAGGGCGCTAAACATCAGATGCCGTTGGGGCTAACCTAGCTCCTGCGTCCTTGGACTGCTTGTGCTGCTTGCGACCTCGAGGGGTCTTGTCGGGGGTCGTCGACGAGGGCTCGGCCTTCACTGGGGAAGTGCTGGGAGCCTTCGTCTTCTCAACGGGGGCAGCCTGAGCGTGTGATACCTGGGGAGTGCGCTGTTGAGGCTTGCTCTTGGGTGAGGTACGGGGCGCACGGGGCTGGGCCTGTACGTGCTGAGGCCTAGGGGTAGGTTGTGCTGGCTTAGCGATGTTGAGAACGCCCGGAGTGTAGGATGGGCGGACGAGAACAGGAGCAGAGGGGTGTCGTGCGTGCATTGGACGGAAGGCAGGAGATGAGAAAAGCGATGGGGGCTTCTGTACAGCGATCATGGAAGACGATGTCGGCGGATATTATGACGAGGGGAGTGTCGGCGGCAGGTTGGGAGGCGCGGCGACGGGAGGGACAATGGAAAGCGAGGCGTTGAGTGGAAGGGGGAAGGTTCGTATATGCGTTGCACGGGCGGTCAGCTTGCTTTTCATTGGGACCCCCCCGAGGACAAGCTTCGAACTCCGCTTCATCTGGTTCCACTCGCGGGCAGATTCGGAGATCCGCCCCGCGCCAGTGATCAATTATTCCTTCTCGGGTCTGGTCAGACACCGCTCACTTCTGTTGGGCTCTGTTTGGTGACCTGTAACACCTTCCACTAATGGCAACTCAGCTCTGCCAGCTCATCAACCACAGAGAGACGAACGACTTACCTTTCCCTCACTTAACCACGATAGAGGCAGAAGCACAACACATTTGAGCTGAAGAAGCTCTACCGGGGCCACACTCGTTAGCTACAGGGCCAATTGACTCGATGTAGCGAGAGATGGATAGACGGGTCACTGCGTGACGATGCAAATGAGTAAGCAGTCCAGCCTCGCTGAAGAAGGAATGGACTTTTTTAGGCGCTAGGGGGCGAACTCCATCAGTCTGTCCTCCTTTCTCCTGGTTGAGAGCCTCCGCGAGCGGACACGAGGCTGGACTGGGCTTCGAGAACAGCTGCTTTCTCACTCGCCAGTCGCCACAGGGCTAAACGCAGCACCCTCAATTCTGATACACCCCCATTGCGTGCTTCTTGCAGGTTCGGACGCACAGCCAGCAGGTAGAGCCTCCTCTCCATTGGCGCCGGCATCCTCTTCCTTCCCTTTCGGTCCATCTGAGCGATCGCTGTGGGTCTCCAGTCCTGCAGCTGTGCATGCGTACAGTATGTGCTGCAATCAACGCGGTTTCCTGCTTGTCCGGGTCGGATGTCCCTGGTGTGCTCGAAATGTGGACACGTTGGGATCACCCCCCAGCGCACATCTGTCGTCACTCGGTCGTTGCCACTCGCCTGCGGCTGTTAGAATCCATATCATTTTGGGCGTGCGAGGGCGTGCGTCATGCCATCATTCGCCCCCGCCTTCATTTGATCTCTCCTCCCTCGACGCTGTGGGACTGTCAGGAGACGCAGAACAAAAATCAGCCACGCCTATCACGACCCCTCTCATCCCATGGATATCTGGATCGCAATCGAGGTTGTCCTGCGTACAGCAACGATGTACACCAACATCACCACAGGTGGTTCTCCGGCTGTTCGGACTCGGGACCCTCGAGGATCGTTGTGGTGTTGTTTGAAGCCGCGATCACATGTGGGAGGCTAGAATTCCAGCCTCACAGCGCTCCATCGGATCCTCCTGCTCCGATCCCGTATACGTAGGCGTCCTCCGCAATATGACATCTTGTCACTTCGAACCGCCTGTAGCCGCATCGGAACACTCCTCTCCGACTACGACTGGAACCGATGCACATCCATCATCCATCATGGGTCGAAGACGGGGATCCCAAGTCGACGACAACGTCGGGCTCGAAGCTGGCAACGTCTCCCTTTGACGATTCCTCGCAACGCCTGGCAGGCAGGCCATACCATACCGACCTCGCCATTGTTCAAGTGTTCCTGCGGTTACTGGAATAATGCACGCGCGCTCATCGCCATTGTCCCAACCCCCCCCACCCTTCGTCTCCTCCCACCCCGCTGCAATTGTGCAGCGTTGCTCTGGAAGCATGACACAGAAGAAGCACCCTTCCCGTCCCTCATTGTCCGCACACGACCACAGCACGGCTATCTGGGTAACGCACAACACCCTTCGAATGCTTCTCGGACCCCCAAGTCTTCCCATCGCTATCGCCCCCCAGCTTCTCCCCCCCTTACCCTGGGATCGCAACCTGGCCGCTTGAGGCTCTGAGATCTGCCACGGGACGGTCTGACGGTCTGACAGGCTCAAGGCGCCATTGAAGTACTGATGAATGCACGCGGCTTCTCGCACCTCACATCTCGTCCTTGTCTATCGCTATCACAAAGCCCCCGAACGTCTCTGCCGCTCTGGAGCTCTGCGTCCGGCTTCTCAGATCTCACGCTCGCGCGCACGGACACGGACAAGGTATTGAGTTGCGTCGTTCGTCGCCCGGAACTGCCGGACGGATGCTTCGCGAAGACCAGGCATCGCCCGCTTGGTAGACACGCCTGTCATGCGGACGGCCCCAGGCGCGCGATGCTGGCAGCCAGGGCTGTGAAGGTTGTGTACGTATACGTGTGAGCGGCCTTGTCCGCTTCCGCCAAACAGCCCACGCTCGGATGTTTTATCGCGCTCTCTACCGTCATCCTTGTGTGCCTATCTCCCCGGTCTACTAGAGCCACTCGGGCTCCCTGATCAATTTACATACATACATCCTTCTCCACCGCCTAGTGCGTATGTACACGCGACAAGATCATGGTTCCTCCAAGCTGGTCAGGCCGGATCACGCTGTACACACAACGGAATAGCTCCTCCCGATCCCTCCCTCGTATCGGACAGTCGGCTGGCCACGTCTGTCCATGCAAGACAGGAAGCACTCAGCAGTGTCAGCACTGATCGGTCTGACGCACTCGCTCATCCGGCCCTGACTTCCTGTGGCCCACTATTGAGCCCATCCAGCTTCCCGGCCGCTCAACCGACGCTGACTGCCGTTCCCTCACCATTCTTCCCACCCTGCGCAAACCCTGCCCCCTCCTCCAAACGCGCATCAGCCCGGCGAGCCATCCGAACAGCGCGAAAGCTTGGGACGTGCGCATGAACGTTGAACGTGGAAAGTTTGAACGCTGAGCGGCGACTTGCTACCGTGTACCCAGTGATCAGTAACCGGCCAGCGCATTGTCCTACCGAGTTCCGAGTCTCCAAGTCAGCACGAGATCATCCCTAGCACAGTCTATCAGCACTGGCTCTGGCCATGGGTTCTGCTTCCTCTGCTATCTGCTCCGGCGTCCAAGGTTCGTCTCGCAGTCAAGCTCTCCTTTCTCGGGTTCTATCTGCTCGGGGCTTACCCGTCTGCCAACCTGGTAGCAGCCCCGAGCCCCAGTCACCGGTCGGTCAGTCAGTACTTGGTCGCTGCTCTTCACTGCATCTTAGCAACCACTAATGAGATATCTGGTGCCCGCGCAACCGAGAACCCGGATAGACGAGGAGACGAGGAGACAAATTGAAAGAGACACAAAAAGAAGATCAGATATCTGCCACCTCCCACAGCGTCCGCATCTGCCACTCAGAGTTCTCCTTTGTCCTCGCCCTCCCGTGTTCCCGCGCTTCCCCGCTTCTCTGCCTTCCCTGCTTCCATGCCAGGCTATGTGCTTTCTAGTTTGAACGTTGATCTTCCGAGCAGCTGGTGCGCATGCCAGTCCCACCAACAACACCCCCCTCCCCCCCACCCAGCGGCCAGATATCCAGATATCCATCATCCACCCGCTGCCAGATATCCAGCGCATTGCTTGGACTCCCACCCCTACCTCCTCCTCCGTCCATCGAACTACCATCACCCAAGTAAAGCCCTGCGCAGATCGCACGGCGCTCCCTGATTCTAGGAATCTGGAAGACCCCATCGCGCCAGTGCGGAAGGGCCTCGGACGAGCGGCATCGCCACGTGCGCTCGTCTCCCAAGCTCGGGCTGTGCCAGCCTTCGAGCGTCGAGGCTCGAGCCCAATACTGAGTACATACATACATAGTACATACTGAGCGAGAGAGTCGGACTCTCGCGGTGGTGTACCCCGCAATAAGAGACTGGCTATAGGAGAGCGGCGCACCCGTCGCTCGCGCGTTCTCGTGCCGCGTCCTTCCCCGCCGCCGCGGCATCGCCATTATGCAGATCTTCGGACTTGGTGTCACTCTTTTCTCTTCCCCCACTGCCCAGTCGGGTCCCCGTACATACGCATGCAGCGCAGTCCAAGTCCAGATCTCAGGTCGCAGGTCGCAGGCCTCGCGTGCGTGCGCATGTCGCCATCCTCGCGCCCCTCCTCGCGCGCAGCTACTGTATCGTTTCTCAATGGCTCGAGTCCTTCAAGCAACTGCCAGTGCCGTGTCGCAGTGCCCAGTGCCTGGGCCCTGCAGTGGCCCTCGCGAGAGGGAGTACCAAGTACTGTGTAGTCCGAGTCAGCACTTGGGCGTTCCCTGGCGATTCAGCGGCGCTCCTGGATCTGCAGACTGGGCTCGGGGAGTGACTTGAGCTTGAGCTTGACGCTTCGTGCTGTTTGGGGGTGTGGCGCTCGAGCTCGATGTAACTCTCTGGGCTGAGACCTGCTGAGACTCGACCGCGCGAGAGTCGAGACTCTCCTCTCTTTCTCTTTCTCTTTCTTTCTCTCGCGAACCCTGTGCGTCACTCTCTCTCTCTCTTTCTTTCTCTCTCCCTCTCGCGCGCGAACCCTGTGCGTCAACAACAAAAACGCATGTATACGAGAGCGGACTCTGCAAAAAGCACAGTTTGTCGGTCGGCCGCCCAAGTCATAACCTGTCGTCATACTTATATGCTGGATGCTGGACGCGTGC
Organism: Lignosus rhinocerotis TM02; assembly: GCA_000743315.1. Lineage (NCBI taxonomy): Eukaryota > Fungi > Basidiomycota > Agaricomycetes > Polyporales > Polyporaceae > Lignosus > Lignosus rhinocerus. The sequence goes on along the minus strand of KN050097.1, from coordinate 16,279 downwards.
TCTGCAGTACTACTACTTACCACTCATAGTACCAGTGGGGCGGCGGGCTCGCCGCGGATATCCCGTCATGTTCATTTCCGTGTTGAGCGTGGTCGTCCGTCCGTGCGCGTGATGCATGATGCATGATCGTCGTTTGGCTCTACTCTCTCCTATCCGCTATACTGACCGCCTTCACAGAAGTTGGGATGCATACCTTCGTGATAACCTTCGTGCTGTCTAATGTGTATGCAAGTTCTTACGGTCAGCGCGCATATGACTCTGACCCTGAGCAGCCTAGAGCCACTACGTATACATAAGTGGTTGGGGGGCATGCCGTGACATCGGCCGATGAATCGAAGGGGGTTTCTCACGATACTTACTGTAGGTTCACCATGTACTATGTAATTACATACATCTGTATTTACCCCGCCGCCTCTCCTGTTCGCGAAGGTGGCAAGTACTGGGAGAGATATCCCATCCAACCCATCTTTCCAATCCACTTTCCCCGTGCGCCGGTCGGTGCCACTGCATGCCACAACAGCTTCAAGCTGCCGTTACGTCGAACTAGTAGTACTCCACAGCTAGACACACCTCACAGTAAGTATGTCAACGTCGGCCACCGCGCGCGGCCCCATACATATCTCGCCAAGCTCAAGCAACTCGGTCTATGTAGCTCAAGCAACTCGGGTGGCAAGCCACAAGCCCACAGAGACAAACACACGGTCCTTTTCCAGAGTGTTCCTAGTAGGGGGCAGTGGGCCGTGGCACGTGTGGAATCTCCTGCAGAGCTCCGTGGCGGATCGATGATCTTTCGATTCTTCACACTAGTACTAGTACTGATCTGCTAGTAGTACATGCTGTACGTTAACCCCACATCTGACCTCCCGTTGCCAGCTGCTACAAAATTTACATTACTGGTGCGATGATAGTACTGATCTACATGCTGTACGTTCGCGTTGACCCCACATCCGACCTCCCGTTGCCAGCTGCCGAGGATCGTGCGCACTGCGTGCAGTTCCTTATGCGTTGGCGCGAGTGCGCGCAGAGCCAGAGATAGCATCCGGCGATACCTAGTCTTACCTAGTAGTATCGCGCCTTACTTCATCTCTCCACGCTGAATCTAACGCCATTGAGATCAGCCCGTTGCTGTTCCTATGTAGATCTGTTGCAGACTCGTAGCCTCAAGCTGCCAGCTTTCGACCCGTCCAACAAGATACAGTCAGGTGGGAAGCGGTTTCACCTACCCGCTGGCCGCTGCACACATGACCCCCCTTCCTGGACCCTGGTTCCAGGATAGATATGTATAGCACCGAGGCTAAGAACGCTAAACCCGGGTAGTCACTAGTCAATTTTTTCCAGTATACTGATACTTACGTTCCGCGTCCGCGTCCCTGCTTGAGTCCGCCCCTGGCTCCGTGCGCGTGAACACCAGTAACGATGTAATACTGGTGCTTGTACTCAACGGCAGACCCACGCATGAATCGTGAACCGTACTTAGTGGCATTGTCAGGGCGAGCTATTGACTTCCAGCTCCCACCCCATGTCGTCCCTATGAGGCTTTTCGAAGAGCATGAGAGCTTAACTCGTACCACTTGTTGTGATAGTATATGCTGTACCCACACCCGCATCGCTCTGATCTCTGGCGATCGGAGTCGGTCGTCGGAGTCGGACGCTGCACAAAACCGTACTTATCACTCCAGCACGTCCGGACGGCGTGGCATGGGCAATGCATTAATGAGTGCAGATCCAAGCACGTCCGGACGGCGTGGCACGGGCAATGCATAAAAGAGTGCAGATCCGCAGGGAGGAGCAACGACAGTGATTGAATCTGATCTCGGAGAGCAGCTCTGAGATGCAGCTGGGAAGAGCCTATCGATACTTGGAATCTAGGAGGCGGTCCCTGATCCGGATATACAGTATCGATATAGTATCTCTCATAGTGGAAAATCACCAAGTTTACGCTCGACAGAGAACCCCACCGCCTGCCGCCAGTGTATATGTACCATTGCCAGGGCTACCAGCAATGTGGTCACTGGTCAGCATGTAGAGCGATTGTCAACGCTGGGAGCAGAGGAACAGACAGTGTGCAGCTTTGGCCCCTCCTGAACCTGTTCCCCGTTGTCGGGCGGGACCCGCTCTGATAGTCGGCCTGGGTTGGTGCGTGTGCAATAAACACACAGACCTAGGCTGGCTATCGGTAGAGGTGACAATGGCGAAGGAGTGCGTCAACAGCTGCAAAAGGCATATATATGGACACATATGGAGGACATGCCGAATGCAGACGTACAGGCCATTCTTGTCTTGGAAAGGTGCAGAGATGGAGAGTGGGATACTGCAGGAGGATTGAGTCGTAGAACGACCGTCCACGGTGACAGGGCCCGAGCATGTACATGTATGTATGGCGGTGAACACAGGAGCGACTGTATGCAGTGAGACTTTACTGGAGACCGATCGTTATGTAATGGACTAATGACGTCAATATCTGCCCCTCTTCGTGAGCCATTCGTAGCCCACGGGCCGCACGCTTGCCGATTGAGAAGCACGGCCTCTATCTAACCTTCCGCCATAGATCTCGCGCAGAAAGTCAGCTGCCCCAACGCGCTCCCTCTCTCTCTTCCCTCCGAACGCTCAAAGTCCCTGAGCACACTCATGATCAGCCTAAACCTAGAACTACGCTCTCGCAGCCTGTAGCTTCCCATCGCCAAGAAAAGCTCGGACACTGTATACATACTGAGTATACGCAGCGTTCGCATTATGTTCCCCTTCAGCGCGTGTGCGAAGTCTAGTCGCCCGCACAAACCATAATATTCCTCCAACTGTATTAATAGAGTTGGCACTGTGTGGGATCTTGAACTCAGAGCCACCGATAGCGAGCGGCGCACGGAGATACAAGGGACTAGGAGTCAGCTCGCCGGGATCGCGGGGCTTGCAACTTGAAGTTGAACGTTGAACGATTAGCACCGCACAGAAATAGATTACTCAGAGAATCTAGGTGCATGCGCAAATGGGGCGTTCACGTTCACTATATGTATGTAGCTGGACATGCAATGCACCACGCCGTGATGCGTATGGTATCTAGCCAGAGAGACGAGACGCGTACTGAAATGCAAGCTCGAGATACCGAGCAGTCCCTGTCGTGCGACCTGCTCGCGCCTCTCAAGGTTCCGCGCAGCGCGGAGAAAAAATGGGCTCGCACTGGCATATGCGGCGAACGAGGACAGAAACAGCAGAGAACAACGCTTAGATGTATACATTCGAACGTGTACGTACTTACGCCGACAGTCCAGGCTCCTCCAATACAAACAAACGCTTCCCTCCCTCCTCTCCCCCCACTTTCTCTCTCTCTCTCTGCGCGCGGCGACCGTGACCTCTCCTCATGCGGCAAGCAGCATTTTTCTCGGGTCCTCGAGATAGTCCCGGACCTTGACTGTTGGCCCGACGGTGCGTCCGCCGCTCAGCAACACATCACGCGAAACGGGGAGGGGAGGGGGCACACGTACCGAGGAAGGTGACCGCTTCCCGACCGTCGAGCAGACGGTGGTCGTACGTGAGCGCGACGACCATGATCGGGCGGACGACGATCTGGCCGTCGACGACGACTGGGCGATCCTTGATCGCGTGCATGCCTGTGGATGAGGTACCGATACCGGGACCGCGTCAGCACCATCGACTCCTCCCTCTCTCTCTCTCTCTCTCACCCGGGAACACAATGGAAGGTGCAGCCCCCCCCTGAGCCGAGCGAACCGATCTCGGGTCCGCACTGCGGTACCCATCGATCGTACGGGTGCAGACTGTGCGAGGAGGCGGCGATCGCGAGGGGAGGGGGGGGGAAGCGGCAAGAGAGGAGCAGAACAAGGCGTGCAGTGCCGGGAAGGGCGGAGAAGAGAAAAGAGAAAGAGGAAAAGGAGAAAGGCTCACCGAGAACGGCGGATTGCGGGAGGTTGATGATCGGTGTACCGTACAGCGAGCCAAAGACACCGCCGTTCGAGCTTCCGGCACGGTCAGCAAAGCGTTCATCCGGGGAAACAAAGTACCGTTGAGGATATACACACATAGTGAACGTTCCACCAGCCATGTCCTCCAGGGAGAGTTTGCCATCGCGCGCCTGAGTGTGGCCGCCAGGTCAGCCATCCAACGATGGGAAGACAGCGCAAACGGAGGGCAGAACGCCAACGCGCGGGGAGAGCAAACAGCACGCACCTTCTTGCCGAGCGCAGCGATTTCCCTCTCGATCTCCACAAAGTTCAGCTGCTCCGCGTTCCGCAGGACGGGCGTGACGAGGCCCTTAGGGGTCGCGACGGCCACGCTGAGGTCGACGTAGTCGCGGTACACGATCTCGTCGCCCTCGATCGACGCGTTCGCAGCCGGGATCTCCTTGAGCGCGAGACAGCACGCCTTGGCGAACGCGCTCATGAAGCCGAGCTTGACGCCCTGCGTCTTCTCCACCTCCTCCTTGTACCGCTTCCGCATCTCCATCACGCTCGACATGTCGATCTCGTTGAACGTCGTCAGCGCCGCCGCCGCGTTCTGCGACTCCTTCAGCCGCTCCGCGATCCGCAGCCGCATCCGGCTCATCTTCACCCGCGTCTCGCCCCGGCTCCCCCCTGGCACGCGCGCAGGCGGCTCCTTCGACTCCTTCGACTTGTCCTTTGCAGGCTTCGAAGTCTCCTTCAGCTCCTTCTTCTCCTTGCCCTCCTGCACGCCCGCCGTGTCCTTCTTGCGGACCTCTTCGGGCGCGGGCGCAGGGGGCGGGGGCGTCTTCTTGTCGACCTGCTGGTCCGCGGGCTCGGACGTGTCCTTCGTCTCCTTCAGATCCTTGCCTTCCTCAGACGACTCCCGCTCCTTCGGCGCGACCTCGTCGACGGCCCCGGGCTCGAACCGGAAGAGGTCCTGGCCGACGGTGACCGTGTCCTCCTCCGCCGCGAGGTGCTCCGTTATGCGGCCGGCTGATGGCGCGTTCACGGAGACATCAATCTGAAACGAGGACGCGTCAATCATATGGGGCTCCGTGCGACGCACTGCCGCGGACAACAGGGAGCGCAACGTGCAGAGGCTTCTCCACTGTGTTGCTGGGCAGTAGCCCGTGGCGTCGTAGAGAGCGTGCAGGACACCGCCATGTTTGTCCTGACTCCAGGATATCCCCCGAAATGTGGGGGCACGCGAGAGAGTCTCATGTATCAAAGTGCCCACACAACGCGAGTCTGCAGGGCTCCGAGATACCCGCAAGTAATAGCACACGTAGCACCATGTTGCCACGGGCACGGGCACGGGCAATGTAAGGAGCAGTGGATCGAGTCTTGCGAAAGAGGCATGACTGAGCCGAAGACAGAAAGCGAAACAAAGCGACATGCGAGAAGCCCTGAGATCCAGAAGAAACTGCGGCATGCGAGCGAAGAGCAGCGTTCTGGCGAGACATACGCGAACCGGCACAGGGCTGGGCAGGGCAGGGCAGGGCTACCGGCTACGAGCAAATGCGGACAACACACCTTATCCGTCTCGATAGTCGCGACCTCTTCGTCCGCCTGCACGACGTCCCCGGGCTGTTTGAGCCACGACTTGAGTGTGCCCTCGGAGATGGACTCGGCCATCTGGGGGACCTTGACCGTCTCCGCTGCATACATCAAAGAAAAAAACACGCAAGCAGGACCTTGACCGTCTCCGCTGCAGACATCAAGAAAAAAAACACGCAAGCAAGTTGACGTCACTCCAGCGACGGGGCGCACATATCTCAGATACACGACATACCCTTGAGGAGGTGCGTAGAGTGGAATTGCGCCCGCTGCGTGTACGAGCTGGCGAGTTTCCTGCGAAAGGCGACGTTTTTAGTCCACCGTCCCCTTCACCGGGTGGAGAGTGAGGAGGGGAAGGGGGGACAGACAGGGACGTACCAGCCTTGGGACATGAGGGCGGTATCGGCGCGGAGAGCACGCCCGCGCGCGAGGAGAACCAGTCGTCTTGTCAGCATAGCAGAATATTAAGACAAAGACAAGATAGAATGAGGGAGAAGGAGTGGGGAGGGGCAGGGTCAGAACTCGTTGGCGATGGCAATGGCAATGGCAATGGAGGAGAACCGGCCCTTTGCCAGCGACGCGACGACATCATCACCGCACATCGCCAAGCGCCCAGCACCGAACAAGTCCGAGTGTCCGAGTCCGACGTCCGTGTCCTCCACCAGCCTCTAAGTACCGTGACACTGCCGCAACTTTGCTCAGACTCTGTGATGTCTGTTTAGCGTTCCGCGTCTCCCGTCGTGGCGACGAATGCTATCGCTGCTATTTCATCTGGGTGGCTGGCTGATTGTTGAGGACGACCTGGTGTGGCTCAAGTCGTCAACGTCGCTATATGCATTTAGCGAGGAGTTTGGACGATGGACTCGTCCATGGCATCCGACGGGACACGTCTGTCGTACTCTACGCCGGTCGGTTTTATCGGTTCCAAAACCCGACAGGCCCTTTCATTCACAGGCTGAGGGCGCACTGCAGTGTGTATATAGATGGCTTGGGCGGTGTCGTCGAAAGGGCACTGGTTTTGCCTGTTCATGATTGTGTTCGTTTTCAATTTCAATATGCACACTTTGGACGACCTCCTCCATACCGACCGTTGCCTTGAAGACTGGAATCAACAAATATATCGTTCGCTTCCCACCGCGGCATCGGTGATGCTCCATGTCGATGAGTCTCTCAGTCTCCGAAAGCCTTGGTTTGGGCCACCATGATCGCACTTCGCACCGACAGACATTGAACTGCAGTTTCTCTCCCCCACCACTTGGCTTCTCCGCTTTGGACGGCCTTCGTGTTCGGAATGCCGTGAAGTTTTGAACCTCAGCCAGGCCGGCTAAGGCAAGCCCAACCCATACTTCCACGTCCTCGGATGCTCGGGCGCACATCCGTGAATCTACTACCTGTGAGCTCCCCGTGGTTCTATACACCCTCCGTTCCCCCATATGCATGGACGTAAACAAGCCCACTAGCCTCGGGCTCACGCGCCTGAGCAGGACACATTCGGTGTTCTCTCGAGTCCTGATCATATCTAGTATCCTATACCCAAACCAACCCCCTTGCTCGGGGTTCCGCGAAACTGCGACGGACCCATGACGATGCTTTCGCCCGCTTCACTCATCCGACCGCCGGTCCCGCTTCCTCGCCCAATCAAGCACATGCTCTCCACCTTCCCGAGGTCCTTCTCTGGTCTAGCCTTGGTCCCTGGACGATATCGCCTCGCTCAGGCAACAACAGCCTCGCGATCCTCACGGCATCCTCGTGGTGCCCCGCTAGCGCAGCGTCTCTCTCACACCCTCGATCAAACCCGGCGCACCAACGAGCTGCATACTATCATATGTCGCTTGAGATCCCACACAACCCACAGGTACGTCGGCATGTGTCAAGACGTAAGAGAATACCCAACAACATACTCACGCCGATCGACCACGTTCGTAGATCATGCACCCCTGTTTTCCCTTCCCTGCGAGTGGTCGCAGGTGACCTGCGGGCATCAGGGCGTGTCAAGAGGACGCTGTCGGTCCGGTGTATGCACAGAAAATATCACGGGCACAGGCTGAGGGGAAGAAGCCCTCGAGTCGGGGAATCGGGCTTCGAATTCTCATTCGTCATTGTCATGATGTCGAAGTAGTGTGGGTGCGAGGAATACTGCTGCGTTATATGTCACGTCCGATCGGTTGACATGCGAAGGTAGGGGTTTGGTTCATAACACGACTCATATGCCCGGTACCCAGCAGCAACATGCGACACCAGTCAATCTCGTCTGGGCTATCGCTGTTCAAGTTCTGACTTGGGCACAAGGAATTTGAACACTCTAATGAAGTAGGGCTTAGTAGAACACAGTGCGCCGCCGCCTCTCCGTCATGCACTACATTATGACATACATCCGACTGTCTCACAAACGATGAACTGCCTGCTGCAACCTGAGCATTTGATCGCATCTTCGTCCGTCCTCTAGGTCAGCTCTTCGTGTTACTCCTCTATACCGTCATTCATGCGGATTCCTGGCACTATACTAGGATCGAATGCTACATACGAACAACGAGTGGCCGTAGGAAACTTTCCACCGCTTATATACCTCCGCTCGTGTTCTTGATATCTAATGTGGCGTCTATCTGTGCTCTATGTAGCCTGGGCAGCGCTGGACGCAACCTTGAAGTTTGTCTCATTTCCTCTCGGATCGAGCTTCCCTCTATCCTCTATGCTCCTGGCCGCACCAATACCACGTCAGACACTCCTATGGGTGTGTTCCTGCCGTATCGTTCTCGGTTGTCGAAAATGGTTTCTTCTGTACGCTAGTAACCACTTATGAGAGTGTACTTACTTATCCCCATCCCGTCAACGTCTCTTCGCATCTTGTCTCTCGCAAGACGGTTACGTGCAATTCAAGGCTATGTGTGGACTCGCGTAGACTGGGAAGCGACACCCTTCGCGAGCGTATTCTGAATGCTCGCGGCGCACGTGTATGGCGATGTCTCGATGGCTGCACCGATGACATTGCGGGGACCGAAGAATCGACGGCGCCCACGTTCGCCATTGATTGAGGGCAAGCATGTACGTTTCGCGTGTCGTTTGATTGTATCCCCCGCTCACGTTCTCCGGCAGCGCGAGTACAGAAGACAATACCAATGCTTGCGAACGTGGGCTTCTGGCATCAGCTCCCTGTCGCTGCAAAACGTTGATACCCTTTCCTCCGCTGCTGGCGCCCCCGTCGTGCAGGTTATCGCCATCATCTTGCCCCCACAGCTCTTGCCCGACTCCGACGCATGCTCCCCATTAGGGAGCGCCAAGCATACTTACCGGCAACGAATCTTGTATGCCTTTGGACAAGCGGGGCCACGAAGCATGCCACGGGCCTTTCCTCTTAGCCCGGCCTTATATCCATAGCTCGGACGCCCGTGTCCTCTCTGGGTTGGCCCCTCGACCCGTCTCTCCAGCCAGCTCTCTTGCCCGATATGCTCGACAACTCTGCGGTGGACCACTTTTACGCGTACTTCCGGCAGAACACCCTCTCCTTGGGCGCGCTCTTGTCCGCGATCACCCTCGCTGTCGTCTTCCGCCAGACACTGCTCGTGTATTGGAAGTTCATCTACGCCTGCTTCCTCAAGCCCGTCAACCATGGAAACACGCCCGAGGTTCAGGCACTTTCTGGCCAGCAGCGTGCTCTCGAGAGCTTCTACCGTACCCAGGCAAGCATATATGACGCGACGAGAGGGACCCTCTTGCGTGGGAGAGAAGATATGCTTCAGCTCGCAGCAGCTCAGCTTAAGCATCGGCACAAGGCCGCCAGCACGAAGCCCATCTGGGTTGATGTGAGTGATGAAGTCGTCTCAATCTTGTTGTGAAGCGCCTGCAGCTGTGCTCGTTGCAGGTTGGAGGCGGGACTGGCTACAACATCGAGAAGATAAACGCGTACGTTTCGGTCCCTGATTTCTACTCTGCGGTATACCTCGTCGACTTGAGCCCCTCGTTGTGCGATGTTGCGCGCCAGCGATTCTTAAGGCTGGGTTGGAAGAACGTGCATGTCATTTGTGAAGACGCGCGCACTTTCAGGCTTGACCCTATTTCGGATGTGGAGAGTGTCGCGACGCTCAGCACCGCAGACGAGAAGCATCGTATCAAGGCGGACTTCATCAGCATGTCTTATTCTCTCAGCATGATCCCCGAGTACGCCTTCCTCTCCCCAGCTAGTTTCTTGGAACTCACAACGGTTTTGTAGTTTCTACTCTGTCATTGACTCCCTCACGGACTTGCTGGCGCCTCTTGGACTAATCTCATGCGTCGACTTCTATGTCCAGTCGTCGTCGAGCTATTCCCTTCGCAACTTCACTGGTGGTCACCACTCGCGTCACGTCAACTGGTTCTCTAGGGTCTTCTGGCGTTCCTGGTTCAAAGTCGACCGCGTCCATCTGCACGAGAGCAGGCGAGACTACCTGGAGTACCGGTTCGGCACCATCCTCAATGTCAATGACCGCAATTACCTCCTTGGCGGCATTCCCTACTATGTCTGGATTGGATGCCATCGATCCGCTACTTGCGGAGCTGCCGGCGCGCTGGTGCGCGAGGCTGCGGAGCATATCGATGCGCTTGCGACTGAGAGCCCGTACCTCTCCCCAGTCCATTACGCCGAGAAGAAGTCGGAGGCTGAAGATGCCGCAGCTCGCGAGACACGCCTCCAACTCCGTTCGAAAGGCTTCGAGGCCGCCATATTGAACCTCGCCACCAACGTTCCCCTTCCTTCTTTCTTCTACCAAAACCAGCACTGGCGCCTGTACTACGACGAGTCGCTGCAGAAGCACACACAGTTCAACAACGAATACATCTACGCATTCACATGGGAGGATCCCGCTGAGGACCAGCGGTTGCTCAATATTGGCAAGGACGACGTCGTCTTCGCGATCACCTCCGCAGGCGATAATGTCCTCTCTTACGCGCTCCGACGCCCACGAAGCATACACGCCGTCGACCTCAACCCTACACAGAACCACCTGCTCGAGCTCAAGGTTGCTGCATTTTGTGCTCTCCCATACACAGATCTGTGGAAGCTCTTCGGCGAGGGGCGCCATCCCGCCTTCCGCGATTTACTCCTCAACAAGCTCTCACCCTACCTTTCCTCCCGTGCGCTCCAGTTCTGGCTCGATAACACCTTCACGTTCACCTCCCGTGGTGGCCTCTACGAGACCGGCGGGACGCGCATCGCCGTCAAGCTCTCCAAGTGGCTCTTCCACTTGCTCGGGCTCTCCGGCGAGGTGCGTCGGATGTGCGCGGCGAAGACGTTGCGCGAGCAGCGCGCGATCTGGCGCACTCGTCTCCGCCCCGTCGTCCTCAGCAAGTACCTGAGCTACTTCGTCGTCGCGAACCCGCAGTTCCTGTGGCGCGCGTTAGGTGTGCCGACGAACCAGCGCGACATGATCTCGGACGACGGCATCGCGGCGTCCGTCGCTGCTGGGGGCGCGTTCTCCGCGAAGGAGGCGATGTGGAGATATGTCGTCAACACGCTCGACCCGGTCGTGGAGAACACGTCGCTCAAGGACAGCAACTACTTTTACCGACTGTGCTTGATGGGGCGGTACTCGGAAGAGTGAGTTTGTCTCTTCTTCTTCGTGTTGGCTACGTGAGGGTTGTGGCCGGCCAAGTCTGAGAATTGTTCTGACAGATGCCGTCCGGCGTACCTGACTGAGGAGGCGCATAAGACGCTGTCGCAGCCTGGTGCTTTTAGTGGTCTGCGTGTGCATACTGACGAGTTTGTCGAGGTCCTCGCACGTATAAAGCCCGAGACCGTGACGGTCGCTGTAGTGTGTTCTCGTCCATACACACATGGTATGCGCTTATTCACGGGTTTCCATACACAGATCATGGACCACATGGACTGGTTCGACCCTGAAGGCACTCAAGCGTCAGAGGTGAATATCCACCCTGTCCGTACGACCAGGTAAATTCGTCGGCTGACGCATCTGACGAGCAGGAGATTCGCGCCATCAACAAGGCGATGAAGATCGGCGGCCGTGTGCTCCTCCGCAGTGCAGGCCTCAAGCCGTGGTACATCGCCAAGTTCTCGCAACAGGGCTTCCAATGCGAGCGCGTGGCGGCACGCACTGCCGGCAAGTGTGTTGACAGGTCAGTCTTTCGCCGCTTTCTGCGCCACGAGTCTCGGATACTCTCGTCATGTCCAACGCACTGTCTGAACGGGTGGTGACCTCACAGGGTGAACATGTACGCGTCGACGTGGATATGTACGAAACACAGCGCGGACCCGACGGAACTGGGAGCCGCCGACTGCGCAGGCTCGGTGGGTGCTGGACACTCTGAGATCGTAGAGGCTCTGGAGCTGTGACGAGATGACAACGGAACGACCATGCGACGATGGGATTTTTCATGCAAGTGTTGTAGATTATGACTGGCCCTGTATACCCACAACGGTGGTCCCCGGGAGGGGCATGGTGTATCCCTCACTTTCTCCTTCCCTCCCTCAGTAGATGTTCTGTTCAAAGTTGTAGCTTGGTAGCTTAGAGCGTAGGAAGACAACAGGTGACCTTCTTTTTACACAACACCACCGAGCGGATAAGCTATGAGACGAGGTCCGGGTAGTGACTGAGGGTGTGTACAGCTATCGCGGACTTTGTCGATTGACCCAAGTCGGAAGCGCACTGCAGATCTAGTAGACATATGTAGTCTACATGACGGGCACGCGGACGCGGACGTAGCGGATGTCCTACGTAGCATACCGAGGAATGTGACGTGGATGCGGGACAACTGCCACAGCGCGTCCATGACTCTCCCCCGGGTATGCAATCAGACAAGAGGATGCCGATACCAATCATCGTTGTCGTGTCTTTCGGGATGGGTCTCTGGTGGATCAACGAACCTTGATTGACCCTCAAAGCGGATGGGCATCACATGTCCTCAGTGGCGATGCTCAGCTTCTACGTCCAGCAAGTCGGAGAATCTGAGTGGATGAAATGGGCCTGAGACATCGCAGAGACTTGCGCGAATGAAATCATAGCGCGATAGCATTGGAACCTGAGAAAGGTATTGAGACAGGACAAGAGAGCGTGGAAGTGGTACATGGGGGACAGCTTGGAGACCAGGACTGCCTGCATTATCTCTGCAGGCACATTCAGACAAACAATCACACGGCCTTGAGCTTCTCGCACAGCTCTTCAAGACTATCAACAACTAACGAGGGTATCGGATTGTTGCCGCGCCGAGTCCCGACTACAAACTCGACGGCTCCCTCCAGGTTTCCTGGACGTCGGAGGAGCGCTGTCGCGAGTTCGTGCGTCATCGCGGGGGCGAGGATTCGGCCGATGCTCGTGCTCACTACCAGAATCTGCTCGTAGACGATCTCTATTGGGACTTGCCAGAGTACACTCCCGAAGACTTTCGATGGTGACGCGCACTGCATCGGCGAAGGAGCCGGACACCACCTTACGTGCTGTCTGAAAGCACGTGGGAGAACGTGACGGAGATGCGCAGCAGTCGTCATGGAATGTGTCGGAATGCAGTAGAGGAGGTAGCCTTGTTTCGCCAAAGCGGTTATCGCGGCATCGACGTCTTCGTAGGGACGAGGTTTGAGAATGCAGGCGAGAGTACTGAAGAAGAGCGGCGAGTATTCGCGAAGGTCAAGCCGAAGCTTGCATGCGATGAGACTCAACGTAGCATGCACACCATGTGCCAGGGATTCTGGCACGGCACCATTGGCGCAGTGAGTGTAGGCCTCCGATTCGAGGTAGAGCTCTGTGAGCGTGTCTGCGGTTTCCTGTCCACCGGTCAGAGGAACCCATGGAGCCAATGCCCGACGGATGGCGTCTTCGCGATCCTGACCCGTAGTGTATCAGAGCACTATTGTACGAATCATGCACTACACGCACCAACACAGTCCCAAACAGGTCGAATACAATCGCCTTGATATCGTCGTATAAGGGTATAATAGGATATTCGAAGCGCAGATGGGGGAAGGAGAAAGGGAGATATTCTCCAGTGTCAGATGAACTAGAGAAGCCTGTCTTGTGTCGTCTGTGATTTTCGGGTTCGGGCTCTGTCTTGTGGGGATACTTCATCGAGGAAAGCCTAATGGCTGCCGCTCGCCATCCGTCATCAAAACGATTCTTGGTGATCTGCTCGCGATGACAAACATTTTGATATAATTGATCGTACTGAGATTCGCTCTGGTCGATGAAGACGATTGTTCAATCTGACGAGGCAACGAAGCAGGAAGAGTGTGCATACCTGACGAATCTCACGCACCCCCCGGATTGTTTGCTCAACGAAGGCCCAACCGTAGTCTCGGCATAATCTAAGGTGAGGCATGAGAGGAAACGACCCATGGTCGAAAGGGGAGGCAGCTTACTGCTTGTAAAGCACGATTTCGTCATACACTGACGATGGACCGTCGGGTGTTGGAAATGGTGCATCGAGCATCCTGAATACATACGCGCCGGGATCACCACGTTGACCTACCACCCCGGCACTGTAGGTTGACCAATCATCTAAAATGCCCTCCATGCCTTCAGGCGTCCTCATAGCGACGGATTCTCGTTTCCGCCACATCCGCGCTAGCGGGTATGCATCCTTGGCAGCCTCAATGAAATGGTAAAGACTGCTCTGATGAAGCTCATGAGAAACCCTCCTGATAGGCTCCAGCCCAAAGAACCCAATCATGTGTAGCCTTGGAACCGTATGCAGGTAGAGTGGTGTGTGAGTGAACACGGACAATGTCGGGAACGGCGGTGTCACAGTCAACGTGGTGTAATTGCCCCACGTTTCCCCAGTGTTCGTAGCGTACCTTGGCCCTAGAGTCAAAGAAGCGTTCTTGAATGTATATGGGGAAGGATAAGATGAAACTACGAAGAGGAGGCTGGGGCGATCAGTATCCTGGTTGTTCAATGAAGCTCGGAGAGCCCAGAAGGACTCCGTCATGATCTTTCCCGCAGCAGCTCGTGCAGACAGTGATAACCAGTACGCAGAAGCCCCGGGGTCAAAGATTACATGCACAAATGAGTGCGGCATGGTCGGAGGAGCTGGGTGGCTGCAGTGGCAACTGAGACCAAGCAGAGGTGGGATTAGCGCTCAAACATGTGGCAGTGATGTTTACATGGCACTACAATGTACGCACGCCCATCACACTACTCAATACCAGAACATGCTACTTCCGTTCTCTTCTCGCTTCAGGTTTTAGGAGTTTCTAGGCTAGATGATATAATACAGCATCGCAGACAGTACAACTAAGACATCATATATTCACGTTTCAGCCCGCGAAGGTGGGGTGACTAGAACCTTTAACTACGGGTACCCAGGTCTGCCAAGAAGCTGAGAATGATGTCTATAGCTGCGATGGAAGAGGTGGTTCTTCCCGTCTGTCCCACACTGAGTGAAGCGTCAGCAAAATGAGAACGAAGTGTACATAGTGTATGACAGTAGACGCACCATACCTCCACCATTCATGCAGCTTCAACCTTTCCGGCTGAAGAAGTTGCACTACTCGGTCCTTTCTGGCATCTAGAAGCTCATACCAAGTGTAAATTGGGTCTCCTGGGTCTCCACACCAGATGAAAGAGGATTTGAGACCGATCTTGTTGCCCTCCCATTGTAAGACGACAGTCGGGTGAGGATACCGCCGCGGTGGAGGGATCACTGCACGTTCAGGCATTGATCTGTCGTCTCGGTACATTTCACGCCTTCCCAGACGGGAAGACGGTTGATTATGCGGAGCAAGAGTGACTGAGTTTCGTTGTTCGTAGTCGTATGGATGCTCTGGAGGCTCTGCACCTCGAATCGGAGGATCCCATTCCACCGGCAGCCACCATTCCCACACATCTCTTGTCTTCAAGGTGCAAATTAGAGAGGTAGGGGGGTAGAAGCCCTAGGCATCACAGATTTCACTTACCATGAAGGGCACATATGTACCCCAGGTTTTCTTGGGCGCACCCAGTACCGGGGCTACATAGACCGCTCCATCTTCGTCGTTCCACGTCACAAAGCATGGGCGTGGCTTAGGCGTCCCGTTTCGCGATAGCGAGGCAGGGACATAACGTTCGTCTTTGAAGTCACGCATATAACACGTTCCTAGTTGGCATTCTGATGCAATCCATGCTTTGTTTCTGTGCCGGGAAGAAGGATGAGTCATTATGAGTGCGATAGTACACGCTAGCGGTGTTCACTTACGGAGAGGTCCGGGGGATGTCAGCCTTATCCACGAGTAACTTGTAGTATGACCATACCCGGAGCTATCAAGCCAAAGTGCTGCAACAGAGTCAGATTGCAGATTGGTGGTGCGCATCTGGACCTGTGCAGAACTCCTTGACCTTGATTCGTTCAAGTACATGTCTGAAGGGTTGTGGCTAGGTATCTGTGCCGATGAAGGGCCATACTGTGACTGGCTGACGTCCGGAGTTCCCAATGTTTGCAGCCGTGTACTGGTGTGCCACCCCAAACCAGGGGCTGTTGTGGAACCAGATGATGGATTCATATTCGGATGGCCACTCGGGCCGGTTCGTGCACCATTGTGCAACCGTAGACGATCAAAACTCAGACTGAGCTGGTCCAGAGAAGTCGACGATGATTGATACGGACGTGGAGTCGATGCACCGGCAGATTGACGTGGAGTCGATGCACTGGCAGATTGGTGGGTTCGCACATGGGGTGCAATAGGAGTCGGATATAGCTGAGCCGTCGGCCCAAAGGTGCCAGTGGGTTGACCCAATTGATAGATGTTTGCGACAGGAGGTGTACTGCGATTTAACTCGTGCATTACAAGAGTGGGGTAGAACATGGGTGGAGAATGAGACTGAACCGGAGCAAGG